>WBMZ01011891.1:52196-98745 GCA_013400975.1 Atrichornis clamosus
TATATATAAAGAAGAACAACCCACTTAATGAGCTCTGATACCCTCCTTGTAAAGAGTGGGAAATTATCTGCGAGTCTAGGAATATCTTCATTAAAAATGCATTTAGCTGTGGAGCGCTCCGAAAGAGAGACCTGTAATACATGAAAGATTAGCCCCAGATTGCTGATTGGGCTCTTTCACATCGTTATGGTAATTAGACTCACACAGCCTGTTGTGCTGACTCCGACACTTTGCCGGGTTTGCCTTTGTCTGGGATTTAAGGTGGATTTTCCCCCATTCTTCTCCCCTTCTCCCTCCTCTCCAATTCCTCCATCTCGGCCCCTGGCCAAGGAGCGGGCACTACCTCGGCTCATCAATATGCCAAGTGCTGGGATCCGACTCACCCCACTCCCGGCTGCCTCTGCCAACCCCAGTCCTGCCTTGCACAGAGGGGAAAGAAATTAATGGTAATTACGAGGTGTGAGTGGGTATTACAGCTCTCAATCTGATTGCCACCGAAACCAAATAAAAATGCAACTTAATCAGCCAATTATTAAAGCAGGGAATAAACAAACGGAGATGCGCCCTCGTCCTTCCCAACTCCCTTCCCTGCCTGTGGACCAGGGATGCCTCACTCCAGCTGGTTGGAGTTCTCTGTGCCCCGTCTATATCATCTGAAAGGGAAATCCAGCTCAGCCCACCCAGACTGTGGAGCTGGAGCAAAGAGCTGTGCTTCAGACGAGGAGTGAGGGGGAAGGAAAGCACTCAGAAGGTTTCCGAGGAGGAGCACATCTAATGATTGCAGTTTCCAACAAGTCTCCTGGCTCACCCCCTTGATGTGAAGTACTGCTCATCTTTCCTGAGCTGCTGAACCCCTTCCATGGATCACACGGCTGCAGACCCCCTCCGAGCCACATGGGCAAGGCATGAAGCTGGCAGGGAGCCACCTGCTTCACCCTGACAAGGAGAAAGGGCCATTCCACGGCGCGTAACCTCACACAGCGAAGCCGGGAATGTGCCGTGTCACTGCTCAGGCACCACTGCAGCTTCTGCCCCTGAGCTACAGCAGACATCAAAATAACCTCTCCCTGGGGTCTGAACTCGAGATCCACACCCTCAAAGTCCTTCACTGCTCCCCAGCTCCTGAGGATCAATCAAAACCTATAAAAAAGCAGGAGGTCAGCAACCCCTGGGCAGCAAAGGTTTCCAAAATCCCTACTGGTCATCAACTGCTGAAGCACCTCTGGGATTGAGAGGAATTTTAGATGCAGTGGTTAAATCCAGCCAGCCCAGAAAGCAGAGAGTACAACCTACCAAAAGGTCACCTCATCCCATCACACAAACAACAAGGCGCTGCTTTCTCCCTCCTAAAATAAGTCTGGGCTTCTCCGCTGCCGCCATCCCAAATGACAATGCTCCTCTGGTGACCCCAAGCCGGTGCCAGCCCCTATCATAACTCGCTAATCCCAGCCACAAAGCCCTCTAACCCCTCTGCTCACCCCCTTATCTCTTGCTCCCCTATCTGCCCACCTTAGGTTTCAGTTGGGGCTTGCCTAATCCGGCTCCGAGCCCAGGGGATCTCGTGGAGCCACTGGCCTTGTATTAACCTTATGGTACTGGGGCAGGTTTGGAGACTTTCCAAATGTGATCTGAGTGTCTGACTCAGAATAATAATAGACAGGAACAATCGTAAATTAACCTCCTCGTCCATCTCTCCCTTCCTCATACATGTATTAATGTGTTTCTATAGCCCCTCCACATCCTCCCTCCGCTCTATTCATCCATCTATCCCTGGCATGTCCTTTAATTACCTCCCCATTAGGTTTCCTCTTTCCTGGCTCCACATTTTGATCCCTTCTCTGACTGCCCTGGGGAATAAGTTTTAACTCTGCAACAGACCACGGGGGAAGATTTTGGGCAAGTGTCTGGGCACAGGGAGGTGCTGAGCTCTATGCTCCTCAAGGAGGTCTCAAAAAATTCCTTCCTGGAAGCAAAAGAGCTTCTGATTCAGTGGAGGAAGCTGTAAGCTGGACACCTGGCCCAGGGCACACAGCTGGGGTGCCAATGTGTTCCAAACCACCACTGGGCAGAGGAGAAAGACAAGCCACAGCTCCCATAAAGATTGCAGCTTTGGAAACCCATCCTGTTCCTCCTGATCCCATCCCCTTCAAATCCTTCTGTCAAATTCCCATCTTCTCCAAGTCCTTACAAAAAAGAGAGCAAGGAGGATGCAATGGAGGCTGCTGCCTTCTCTAGGGAGCAGGGGCTTGCAGAGACAGGCCAGAGAAACACTGGCAGAATTAGACTGGATATTTGGAAAGATTTCTTCACCAAAAGGGTTGCCAAGCCCTGGCACAGGCGCCCAGGGCAGTGGTGGAGTCACCATCCCTGCAGGGATTTAAAAGATGCGGAGATGTGGCATTTAGGGATGTGGGTTAGTGGTGGGCTTGGCAGTACAGGGCTAACAGTTGGACTCCATGGTCTTAAGAGGTTATTTCCAACCTAAATCGATGCTACGACTCCACCCCTGCATGGTTTCGGTAAACCATGGTGGTTGCTGACACAGCCTTTGCCTCTGGAGCAAGCAGATGGAACTTCTTCCCGCTCCCAGCCTCCGGAGCCAGCGTTCATGTCCAAAAAGCACAGCAGAGGCTCTCTGTGAACAACACCACCACCACAAATAAACCCAAGCACCAGCAGGATGACAGCTGTAATGGACCAGTGCATACGTCCCACTCGGAGGTTTCGGAGAGGCTGTTCTGCTGCTGATGACGGATGGCATTTGGATTTCAGCGAGACAGTTTGCACGGGAAAGCTGCAGAGCAGCCAGTTCGAAGTCACCCTCTCCTCTTCCCCCAGCAATTGCTTAATAAGCTTTGTAGCACAGCAGCCCCCATCGCTGTGCCCGCGTCTGGCGGGGAGGGACAACGTCACACCGGGAAGCCACCACCTACAGACTGCCCCAGACTCCACCGTGGAGCAGCACCAGCTGTACCCATCCCATCCCCACCACTTATTTGCCCTTAAAGCCCCCAGCCATGAGACACACCAATCTCCCCATCCCCTCTCAGTGCTTTCCAATGCTTGCACCAGACTGCTATTCCCAAATATCTAACCTTGATCTTCCCTACTGCAAATTAATCTGATTCCTTCCTGTTCTGTCTAGCAGTGGACATGGAGAGCAATCGATCGGTCTCTTTTCTATAACAACTTCTGACATATTGGAAAAAACGAGATCGCATCTCCCTCTCTCGCCTTCAGGTCCCACAGGCGGCGCTCAGAGGTTTTCCAGGAGCTCTGCTTGGCTCCACAAATACCCAGCCCTGCTCCACAGGGAGAGGAGCTGATCTGCAGATCTGCTCCTTCCCTCTCCTGCTACTCTGAGAGTTACACAGCGGGGCTGAAGCCCCCGAGCCTGAAGGCATGAGGTGGGGAAGGATATGGGAATTAATGGCTTTAAACTGAAAGACTGAAAGTTTAGGTTAGTTTTTAGGAAGAAATTCTTCCCTGTGAGGGTGGTGAGGCCAGAGAAGCTGTAGCTGCCCCATCCCTGAAAGTTTTCAAGGTCAGGCTGAATGGGGTTTGGAGCAACCTGGTCTAGTGGCAGGTGTCCCTGCCCATGGCAGGGGATGGAATGAGAAGGTCTTTAAGGTCCCTTCCAACCCAAACCATTCTGTGATTCTGTAATATGCAACAGACCAGATGATCATTTCTAACTCAGGCAATAGAAAAACTCCCAAAAGCAACATCAAGCCCTGCTCCCTGCACGCACACACAGCTGCATCTCCCTCCAGTGCTGCATTTCCCCCACTGAGTGCCCCTGAGTGGGTGCCCAAGTCCCACTTTCCCAGGAGGGTCTGTGCTGGAGCTGGTTCCCCAGCTGTGTGCTGCCATCCCAGGATCTGTGTGACCACACTGAGCACCACCACAGCATTTGGGACATCAAAACAAGGGTGAGTGGCTTTGTCAGGAGCACTGCTATTTATACCCAAGGGTCTGATGAGCACCAGCAACAAGGGAGACACAAAGGCGAGCGGCAGGAGCTTGATTACCTGCGGGTATTTTTAGAGTATGCGGGGGGGGGGGGGGTGCAGTAGAATTCTCTGCTCCCAAGGCTGAGGGTTTTCATTCCCCTCCTTCAATCTCAAACGGCAGCACTGCTGCTGCTCCCCAGCATTAGACCCCTGCCTGCCACCTCACTTGTGCTCCCAACTGCAAATGGGTAAATCGCTGCAATTACACTCAAAAAGTCACATCCCCATCCTTCCTTCCCCCCGCTCCTCTGCACACATGCCCGAACCCTGCAAAACAAAGTAATGGGTGGCAATTGAAATGCTTACACAGGTAATGGAGCCCACGTCCTGCCCTGGTGGGTGCTGCTCCTTTGCCTGGCAGCGGGAGCTGGGTGCCTGCGTGGGAACACAGCAAGGAATCATCTCCAGTCCAAGGGGAGGCAGCAGCTTTTCTAACTCCCAGGTGAGGGCCAGGCTCCATCGGGGCTGACTCACAGGCAGGCAGGAGCTGGTGTTTGCTGGCACATTAACACAGCTGTGTCAGCTTCCAGGTGAATCAGCTTTGCTTCATCAGACACATCAACAGACTCAGCACTGCCATCTCCTCTCCTGTTCAGATTTATTTTAATGGCAAGATGCAAATAGCATTCTCTCTCTCATTTTCCTACCCACATCCATCTGGAAATACCTCTCAGAGCATCTACTTCTGAGTTAGTGACTTTTTCAGCACTCCCCTCTCCTCCTTCCCACCTTGCCCTGATCCAGGCTCAGGTCTGCAGAAGGGACCAGTGAATCTGGAATGGGAACAGTCTGGGTTGCTGCAGTCTTTTTTAAAGACCAGAGTGTCTAAAAGCTGGGCCCTTTCTGACCAAAACCTCAGAAACTGTTTCTCCAAAGAGGCCAGCATCCCATCTTCATCCTGTGCATTGACCCACAGGATGGGTGCCAGCACACCTGGAGTTTCAGAGCTTTCCTTGAACATCTCATTTCCAAATTAAAGATGCTGGACACCCAATAGTTTCTACTTGTATAGAAAAATACCAGCACAGCACCTCTGAAAACCAGGCTGTGTCTCCAGGGACCTGTGGTGGGTACAGGCACAGGGCAGCTAAGGAGAGAATAACTTCACAGCGACTAACCAGCCACATCAAAACCTTCCCAAAGGGGTTTCTGTTTCTCAGGCACTCCAGGAAGGGTGTCTGCCAGCACACAGCTCCCCTGGAAGCCGTCAGCTCTTCCCGACTCCCCTTGGATACGCAAGAGCCATTTCAGCCTTGTCCTTGGACACCTCTTACACGCAGCAAATTAATACCGGCAATCAATCATTAATCAGAGCTCTCCTCCAGCTACCAGGCAAGGGAGCTGAAGCAGGCCAGGCTCTGCTCCCATTTATGTCAGACAAATGCAAGCCCGTGGAGCGACTCCAGATCTACACGGCGCAACAGACAGCAGAACAGGGCTGGGCACTCAATCACCAGCACCCGAAGCCAAGCAGAGCAGTCAGTGGCCCGGCAGCTGGGCCAGGCTTCAGCGGCTCCAGCAAGGCTATTAACGAAGAGAAAAGGGAAGAAAAAGTACCCCAATGGTTATTCACCCGCCCGGCCTCGCTAAGAGAATGTAATCATTAGATACGGCTTTTCCCATTATAGCTCGTTAATGACTTGCCATTGTCCTCCGACGTGTGAGGAGGGAAGCATGGAGGACAGAACTGGCCTGATTGCTGAGGTGTTCTGGACTCGCCACAAGTGCAATTAAAAGCTGCTATTGCCCATTTCTTATAAAGGCAGCTTGGCAATTAAATCTGCTCTGCCCGGAATTGTGTCTTCCCTTATATATACACACATACCTATAGAGATATAGGTAGCTTTTAAACGCAATTATTTGCAAAATAAGGAATGACCTAATTCTGCAGGCATTTCAAAAGGACTCCCATCATTCCAGACTGTATAAATATTTTTAATATCCTCAGCACGGCCATCCAGCCTGTCCAACTGCTGCAGGGCTATTTCTTCCGTGCTTCAAGCCACCCATGCCCACCCTGAAATACGGGAGCCGTAATCCATGCGCCCAACCGAGGCTCCTAACCCGCTCATTTTAATTATCTGTGACACCAGCTATAGATGTGCACTGTGAAACTCATGATCTCGTGATTTCCAGCAGCTCCCTTCAGGGACCACGCGACGCATGACTGCCACAGCCCCGCTCATAAACTGCTCTGCCTGCGCTGAGGGGACAGTGGTGGCTTTTACGGGCTGTGCCGCCTCCCAACTATTTGTAGCTACTGTAAAAACCATGTGGCAACCGCCTGGAAAAGGGCAGAACAGCAGCCTGGGGGAGATTTGAGAGCCAAAAGATCTCCTAGAAGGATGCAACCTGCTGGGAATGCAGGGGGAATGAACAGTTAGGCTCTGCTCTGGCCACAGAGCAAACGCCAGGTAGGGGAAGCACCTTAATGCTTGCCTGGTCGAAACCTTGCACATCTCCAACAAGTCAGCAGGGTTTCTCCTGTTTTTCCATGGAATGAAGAGCTCCAGCAGCACCAACACAGCGTGTAGCCCTGCTGCCTTAGGTCCCTGCAGACTCCTGGAAGCAGCCTGCCATGGCTGCCTTTAATAACTTCGCAATCAGGTTTAAATTGCCACTGCAAAAGGTTTATAAAAGTTTGTGTTGCCTGCTAATTAAATCCATACAAATGCCGGCTTGGCATTAATTTACTGTAAAATTAGCGTGAGGCTACAGTGGGTTATTTTCTAGAAGCTTGTCCACGCTGAACTACCACTGAGGAGCAGCTGACCTTGGGAATTATCTCCCCAAAGCCTCCCTGCCACAGATCAGACACAGCTTTTCTTCCAGGCGCCACATGCAAATATTGTTGCTTTTCAATTATTTGCTGACTGATCCAGTGGCTGGGAGACAGCAGCTAATTAAAATCTAATTGAAATAAAATAATTTCCAATTCTGCTGCCTTTCATCGCCTCTTGGAGCAAAGGTTCCCTGTCTCAGGTACTGGCTGTCCTCGGTCCTATTTGTCCCTTAGCTCTGCAAACAGCCCATCCTGCTCTCTGCCAGGGTATTTCTGGATGTGGAGCCAGGATATATCCCCATGGGGTAAATAAGGACATGGGGGAACAAGGGAAATCTTGAGACGGGGAAATGAAAAGGGAGCAAAGCGAGGAAAAGGAAGAGGATGGCAAGAAGAGGCATGAAGCAGGCAGGGGAGGGAGAAGAGAGGACAAAGGCAGGGAAGAAGGAAGTTCCAGCCATTTGGATGTCCAAGGCCAGGCTGGATGGGACTTGGAGCAACCTGGTCTAGGGGCAGGTACCCCTGCTCACAGCAGGGGTTGGAACACGATGAATTTTAATGTCTTTTCCAACCCAAACCACTCTGGGATTCGGAGAGCAATGAGACATCTCTGCTCCCAGAGCAGTCCCCAGCCTGCACCTGGACCAAGCAACATCTGAGCACAGAGGACAAACACACCCTCAGGTTCACTCTGGAAGCTCAACCCCACTGCTTCCATGGGAAGATATCCCAGTGGGGATGGAGCAGAAATGAGCATGACAGCAATGCCAGCACAGCCTCATCCTACTAGGCTGAGCTGAGGGATCCCCTCCGGCTGCACAGCAGGGGCAAGGAGCAAGCTGGCTGCACAACCACCTCTATTTTGCCCTTAAAAGTGAGGAAAAAAATCCTCTGCATAATTCAAGCAGAGGTGGCAGAAATGGCTTCCTGATATAGCTGCGCCTCAGCCACCAAATATAGAACTGGACACACTGTATAAAACCCAATTACTACTGTGAAAACCTCTCTCAGACATACACACTTGAGACTGTATTAACTCCAGCAACACACTATATCTTGTCATGCCAATAAAGTTCTTGACACTGAAATTGAGAGGAGGGAGAGCATCTATATGTACATGGGGACTATGGAGAGAGAGCCACGGAAAGCCAAGGATACGGCAGCAGCAGTTGATTGTAACAAACCAGTTCAATTTGCCTGATACGGTTGCCCTAGTATTTTTTTTTCCTTTTTTCCTCACCGCCTTTACAGCTCAGCAGGAGCAATCATAGTAATAATTAAAAAAATCCAACCAGAGTTATAAATAAAATGAGAGACAAAGAAAGAAAGGAAGCAGAGCACGCGGTGTTTAGAGGCAGCAAAGCCGCCACGCCGAGGGCTTTGGAGAGCAGCCCTCCTGTGTGCCCTCCCAGCTACCCTGCATTTATCCCTTTGTGGCCAGATCGGATGCTGCACCTCCAGTTGGTCACTCCATGACCACGTGTGACAGGCAGCACAAGAGCATCCGATGGTGATGCTAAAAGTGCAGGGATGGGGAGGTGCCACGGCCAATCCCCCCCTTTTTGGGTGATGGGGAAGTGCAGAGGGGCTCTGTGCTCCAGTAGAAGGAAAGCTGCCAGCCTTCCCCTTTCCTCCCATCCTGTCCCTCCATTTACAGCATCCTCCCCCTCCTCAGGCAGAACCTCAGGAGCACAGCTCCCTCCGAGACACCCACCACAAGTCCCTTTTCCTGGAGTTCTGCTCGCAGCTGGCTCCCACCTGGAGCGCTCAGCTAACCAAGGCTGCTGCTCCTCAGGTTTCACTCCAGCGAAACATTCTTCATTATTAATCCTCGGAAGAGGTTGCAGAGGATCACGCTGATCAAATGATATCTGCATTAGCAGGAACACAGCAGAGCTGTCACTACTCACACAGCTCTTTCTCCCTCTCAATATTCACAGGAGCTTAAGGGCTAAACAAACTTGGTTTGAGGAAGGAAGGGAGAGTGGAAACCTTTGGTCTGTACCACGTGGATCACAGTGGGCTGTGGGAAATGGCAGTGATGACCAGCAGCTCAAGTTTGGGGAAGCCATCCCCAGCTGGGATATTTGGGAGGCAGAGTACCAGCCAGGAGGATGCTGCAGCATCCATGACGGACCTGCTCCCACTCCTGGTGGGCATGAGACCCCGGCAGCAACTTGCCCTCCTTCCTACTGCAGAGACAGAGGAATCTCCTGGAAAATAAATTTCCCTATCCCAGCTCCTCAGTAGTCAGGGGAGAGATGCTGCAGGAGAGGATGAGGACTATGGATATTGCCACTGCTGTGATTCTGCAAGGGATGCACAGCACCAGGGGGAAATTCACAGCTGCCCCCAGATCTGGGGAGTCTCAAATTGCAAAATAGAGCGGGGGAAAAAAAAATTCAACTCAGTTTTGGTCTCATTCATGGCCACACAGACATTTTCTAGCACCAATCAACTGTATATCCATGTGTCCCAAACTGAAGTAAGCTGGACTGAAGGTTCCCTTGCGTTGCTCAGGTGGCATTTGGGACAGATCTGAACAGGCTTTTCCTTGTCAAACCAGTCCCTGATCAAGTGGGGAGCACAGGGCAGGGAGAGAGGAAGACAGCACCCAACTGCACACCTTGCACAGAAACCTCTGTAGAAGGTTTAATTTAAAAAAATAAAAGGACAATCACGGAGCGGGACTCGCTCTGGATTCGCACTGGGGCAAGAAGAGGCCCTCCTCTGCCCCTCGGAGCACGGGCAAAATGCTTCCCATCCCTTCATGCTCTTGGGGGAAGATGATGGTTCTTCATATTAATGATAAGTGTCAGCGTATCAATTTCAGCCTCTCTGTGAGTTGAGATGAAACATGTGCCAAGGTCAGGGCTGGGAGGCTTAAGTGTATCTATTGTCATCCGCATAATAGCACACGGATTCATTTCTATCATTTTTATCTCCCTTCTTTTTTAATAATCCTATAGCGAGGATATAATTCTCTATTAATACATTATAGAAGAAGCTTAATGGAAAAAAGCAGGGTGCTGCCTTTTTTTTTTTCTCCCGACTTACAAGCAGCGCATACAGACAGGCGGGGTCTGAGGTTGCCTGTTCTCTCATTTTTTGAACTGAAAAAATGTTTTCACTACTTGACTTGCCTCTTCTTTTTTCCCCATTACCTCAGCCAAAACAAGAATACAGAGCTCTACCTCCTGGGGCGGCTCATTAGAGGTTCCCCAAATTGGAGGTTTTCTGAGCCGTTATTTCACGGTGCGGGGTTTAACAAGGACATCTCTCCCACGAGCTTTTCTCCAAAATAAGCATTCCAAAAGAAGGTGACAGCACGAACCACCACCAAAAGTGGGGTTTCAAACAGCCAGAGCTACCCCTCAGCCTCCAAAGAAATCGTGTCTCAAACAACAAAATCCTAACAAGTTCTCCAGATGTCCTCCGAGCCTCCCAGGAAATAGAAGACAGACATATCTTGAATTTTTAATGTAAAACACTCAGAAAAGTAAGAAAGCAAACAAGGAGAAACAAAACCAAACAAAAATGAAGCTTTTTAGCCCTCCTATATATGTAAATCTCATCTCACTGATTCCAACATCTGTTTTTTCCTATTTTTTTTTGAAATCTCAGCATAACTATGTAAGAGAAACTACTGCAAACAACTCCGGAGCTGGAGTTACAAGGTCTGCTTTGGGAGAGGATGAGTTTGTCCCTCATCCATCCATACCCACCACCACACACAGCTTCCAGCACACAAATAAATCCCTGTGAGCCCAATTCTTGGGAAGGTGAGCCTGGGCTTTGCCTGGACAAGCCAAGTGCTGTCTGTGGCCAATGTGATGTGCCAATGCTGCCTTCCCGGTGTCAGCTCAGCTGCTCGACTGTGGCCAAAACCCTCACCTTCCAACCATCACCTTGCCAAGGAAGATGGATATAAGGCATCTGGAGATTCAAGTGAAGCAACACAGAAGAGAAACTAAACTGGACAAGTAAAAAGCACTTTCCAATGCTGTCCGGTGCTCCTGGCACGGGTGAGGAGCAGCGCACACACATGGAGAGGTGTCAGCTGGACCTGGCACCTCCAGCTGGGAGCCCGGCTTCCCGTCACTCACTGCCATCGAGCTGCCTGTCACCTGCCAGTCTCATCACACACAGCCCTGGAATGCCACATTGTTCTAACCGAGTGCTGGCAGCCAGAAATGCCTCAGGGAGGAGGTGGGAAGGGGGAAGCGGGGCACTGAGGGACCAAGACAATGACTGCAGCATCCCTGTACCAATGCCAGGCCTAAGGTGGGGGAGTGTTTTTCCACATCCATCACATCACAAAGCATTTCTCACACACTTGTAGGAGGTAGCAGGGACATCCACCTCCTCTCCATGCAAACCTCCTTCCAAAAGGGTTTCTCCTGTGACTCATCCTACTCCAGTGGAAAAGCCTTCTGGCTATATATTCCCACCAACACAGCCCTTACTCCTCATTTAAAATATGATGATCAGGGTAAATGGCTTCCAATGCACTGACATCCAAAGCCCAGAGCAAAGAGATAAACGTTAACACTTCCAGAAAGCTGTAGGGATAGAGAAATTACGGCTGGCTCCTCTGTGGCTCCAAAGACCTGACTGAACTCCTTCTGGGGCCTCCTGCAATTCCCAGCAGAGATCAGCGCAAGAGCTGGACAAGGCCCAGAGGTCCACGCTCTCAGCTCATTTATTAAGAAGCCAAGGATATCCAGAAAGCCAATATTTTTAGCATAGTTAAAAAAAAAAAAAAAAGCCACCCTTCTATTCATAGCACAGCTCTGGAGGATACAAGTTGTAAAGCTGAGTGAAGGCATCCTTGGACGACAGCCCCTGGATCCCTGCTGTGCACAGCAGGGATGAGATTCAGGAAAGCCGCTGCCGAGAAACAGGATTCAACCTTTGCCCAAACCACAGGCTGAATCCAAATGCCAAAACATCCCGGGGTTCACAAGCAGGGGTACGGCAAACACAGGCTCATCTAAAATGCTTTTAATCTTTGCTCCCAAAAGAGCTTCTAATCTTTGGTCCCGTGGGATTTCGATGGGAAAAGGAAGAGCTGCAGGTGTTCAGTGGGGGGGAAAGAGAAGAGAAGGATGAAGAAATTTTGTTTTCCCATCCTTGGAAACAAAGTTTTGGGCAAAAGCCTGCCCTGGAGCTGTTGCTTGGCCGTGGCTGGGCGGGTGACGTGAACTCACCAGGTCCCTTGGAAGGGACATTGATCTCATCGTCGCATTAAACACCAAACCAGTGCTCACCGTGTTGAATTAGTGCCGGCAGATTTCTCTGACTAGAACATGTGAGAAATCACAGTTGGGTTACAAGAATCAATTAGGGCCAGATGGGGGTGTGAAGAAGTCAAACAATTTGCCTTATTGCAGGATTCGGCACTCCGGCAAAGGGTTCTTTACATTTTCATTTAGATTTAAAAATCACTCGAGTGCACCCTCTGTATAATTCAATCGAGAAACGGAAACTACCAAGCGGGTAAGAGACATAATGTTCTTCTCCAGAAGATAAAAGTGGGGAAAAAAGGAAGAGAGGATTAGAGCATGGATCCTCAGCAGGGGGAATTCTGTGTAGGGATACACAAATTGCTGCAGCGTCACCACAATGCAGAGAAGATAAGAGCATGTTCTCTCCCATCATCCCTGACTCTGTTTGGCCACTGGTGGGAATTCAAGCTGGGAATTTTGTTTAATGAATCATAGAATCATGGAATGGTTTGGGTTGGAAGGGACCCTAAAGACCATCTCGTTCCACCCCCTGCCATGGGCAGGGACACCTTTCACTATCCCAGGTTGCTTCAAGCTCCTTCTAACCTGGCCTTGGACAATTCCAGGGATGGAGCAGCCACAGCTTCTCTGGGAATCCTGTGCCAGGGCTGCACCACCCTCACAGGGAAGAATTTTTTCCCAATCTCCAATCTAAACCTACTCTCAGTGTGAAGCCATTCCCACTGTTGTGTCACTCCAGGCTTGTGTAAATAGTCTCTCTCCATCTTTCCTGTAGCTCCCTTCAGGTACTGGAAGGCCACAATTAGGTCACCCTGAAGCCTTCCCTTTTTCCAGGATGAACAATCCCAATTATCTCATCTACTCTACTCAAATTTTGGAGGTCTTTTCCAACCTACATGATTCTATGACTTTGCAGGACAAGGTTTATGGAGACTGATGTTGAGTCATCACCCCATCCCCAGCTGGGATGGGAAGTCAGTCACCTTCCCACAGACCAGACACGGACCCACACAGACGGACATTCCAGCAGAGCCAGGAGCTGCTAATGAAACCTGGCCAAGGTTAGTCAGGGGAAAAAAATCCTGGCTAATATGCAGCAAATCTCCAGCACTGCAATAAAGACAAGATTGAATTGCAGAACGTGGCTGCAGGTCTTGTTTCTATACGTTTCAATGTTGTGCTCCAACAGGTCGGAATATTGTTAACAATTCCGTCTGCAGAGGAGACATTGCTGAGCTGGGTAAAACATGTGGCAAATTTCTTTCTGGGCTCATCTTGGATCAGGTGAAGGCGTTTGATTATAGAGGCTCAGGGGTTATTTGCATTATGGGATTCCCAACACTCTCCCGAAATGGTTAGGAGCATTATGTAAATCAGCCAGAGGGGAAGCTTTTGACGAATGTTTCAGCTGATGGAACAACTTTAATCTCAAACCTGGCTACTTTTCCAATTACCTCATAGGTCTTTTGCCACCAACTGCTTCATAAGGGAAATCCAGCCTTTACAGGGGGATCCCTGAGTCCTTACGTTTGAAGAAGGAAAAGGGCAAAGGTTCTCTTCAATTTTCCATCTGTGTGCATGGGCTAATGTGATGTGCTTTCCACAGACAAGAGGAAAGGTTAAACGGAGCCCCGTCGAAGAGAAAAGCTGCAAGGCTTAAAGCAGAGATCTGCAAAGGAATGTGAGAGCCAAAGCCCACTGAAAGTCAAAGGACGATGAACATCTAAGCCCACAAGGCTGTTCTGAACCATCTAAATGGAAATAAGTCCAGGTGCTTTCATGCCTGCGCTTGTCTTCTCCAAAGAAGTACCAGACGCAGAGGGAGACGTGATGGGGTCCGTCCTGCTTCTCCCTCTGCACGATGCAAGGCTGGCAGGGATCAGAAGGAGGAACAGCAGCATTGAAGGGAAGGAAAGGGATGAAAAAGGGGGGCAGAGAAAGGAAGCTCCATGCCTCAGACAGTTGCCCTTTTCCAGAGCCCAGCTTGAATTTGCATCCACCTGGCATCACTCGAGATGTTCAACTCTGTTATAGTTTTATTTCTGCCTTTCCTCGCCTTTTCCACCCACCAGACAAGACTGGAACTGTGAGGTATCACGACTTCTCCAAGAGAAGTCCCTTTTTTGGTCATGGACAACTGTTTCTGGGCAGCAGTGAATCCTTTAACATAATATCCCAGAACAAATGGCAGTGTTTTAAGGAAGAGGAACAACATCTAGAGACTTCTCTGGCTGGTTTTTAGGTACAACTTCATTTCTGTTCTGTGTTGACAATTGTGTTGACAGAGCCAAGCTGCTCCTGAGCTCCCTGCATTGGAACACCCATACCTCCCCCTTCGGATACACCTTGATTAATTTTGCTTCATTTATTATTTAAGCCTGGTATCTTCATGTAAAATATTGAAGACCTGACTCATTCTTTATTATTAAGCCCTGCCATGCACCCTTAGGAGGCTCTGAGGTCTCCGTAGCCTTCAATCCGCTAGAAGAGAACAAACTCATCTCAATCCCTCAGTAAATATGAGGGATTGCTGGAGGGATGCTGTCAGCATCCTGCTCCCTTCTACCTCAGCTGCCGCACCGCCTCGCCATGGAAAACACTCTTAAAGGCTAATTCACTTTCCAACATCTGCACGGCTCATTTCCTGCTCTCCCCTCTCCCCCTCCGCTCCTCTGCAGCTGGCATTGAAGTCAGTCGGCTCCCAGTAATCCCCGTTTGTGGATATAAATGGAGCGAGCCGGGAGATGCGACTACGGCCAATTAGACACCGAGGGCGGCTCTGCCGGCAAGGCCACGAGGAAATCCCGCTCGCCCAAGGACAATGTGAGGATGCAATGGAGACAAAGAGGGGAATGAAATGGAGACAAAGCACCTCAGATCCTTTCAGGGTGCTGGTGGGGCATCATATGGATTTTTTCCCCCACCAGAATCCCGGTTATGTCCCATAATTTCCTAACCGTCATTTCTTTTCCATCACTGACTCATTTTGGAGGCAGACATAGCAACAGCCTTTTTGAGCCTCACCTTGGGAAGCTGAAGACGGAAAAACTGAGGCTTTACACCAACCCCACTCCCAGTTTGCTTTATGGATACAGAGGGACAACTGTCAGTGGTCAGTCCTATCTCCAAGGAAGGCATTCCCAAGCTTTCCATCCTGACTATCGGTGCTCACCAGCTTAAAAATTGGGCGATCAAACCGTGTCTGGTGGTGGCTTAGGAGGAATTTACATCTGAATTTCACAGCTTGGTTCCAACTCTGTAATAGGCTGAATGGAAAAAGAAAATGTAGTGAACGCTTCCCTCCTTTGAGCACGGATCTACACCAAGAGATGAAACTCCATGGCTAAAATTCATCCCTACTTCAAAGGCACCTGCTCAACTCAAAGGCAATAAACCCAGGAAGGGGAAAGAATAAAAATATTTCAATGGCAAAAGACAAGGCTTCGCATTTCCACGGCTCTCGGAGTACTTTGAAACGTAACGGAGCGCACAGTCAACTGCAGGTCACAAGAGAAGTCAAGTTCACATCTTGAAATCAAGCCCAGCTGATGGAAAGGGAATTTCGGAGCGATAAAAGACTGCTCGTTGTGCAAAGCCCCAGGTGAGCACCTTGCACTGAGCACTCAGGGTAGCGCCGAGCTCAGCTAAATACAGCTGTCTGCAAGTCACATATCTTGTGCAGGTTCACCTTCAAAGCTGTTCAAAGGATGATGGCCAACCCCAATCATAGAACTGTGGAAGACTGTAAAGACCTCTGAGATCATCGAGACTAATTGTTAACCATGAAAGGTCTGGGTTGGAAGGATATTTAAAGCACCCTTTAGCGACAGGACAAGAGGACATGGCCTCAAGCTGCACCAGGGGAGGTTCAGGTTGGACATCAGGAGGAATTTCTTCATGGAAAGGGTTGTTAGGGCTGCCCAGCGAGGTGGTAGAATCCCCATCCCTGGAGGTGTCCAAGGCACTCAGTGCTCCAGTCTGGTGGACAAGGGGATGATAGGTCACAGGTTGGACTTGATGATCTCAGAGGTCTTTTCCAACTTAAATTCTGTGATTCTTTAAATGAACACCCCTTAAACAGCTTTTTTTTCGGTGCAATGAATCGCTGTCTTGACAAACCAAATGACCACCAAGTCATTCAACAGCTCCCTCTAGAATTTCAGCCAACAAACAGACACTCGTGCTCAGGGGGGACTTCGCCTCCCCGTGCCCACGTGCAGCTCTGCTGACAAGTTCACACCAAATCCGACAAGGAGCAAATTACACATCTGTAAATATCAAAGGCAGGTTGTTTTGTGAGAAGTTCAGCATCTTGGGTTTGGGTTTTCTTTTTTCTCCCATCTCCCCCCACTCCTTTTTAAGCTTTGTCAATACCAACTGTGTTTTTCTTCCTAGAAACTGTATAATGATGAGAGAAGCTGTTTATTTTTCTCTTTAAAGGGATGAAGTATTTTTCACCGATATTTTACATGTCTGTAAAAACGATTTATGGGATTCAGCAGATGGGTTACACGATGCCCTTTGCCTGCTCAAGGGAAGGGGAAAAAAGGTCACTCCAAGGTGAGATTTCAAGAGCTTCTTTGCTTCTCAAAAGCTTTTATGTGAACATCATTCCCCTGCTTTTTTGGCAGGGGAAGAGAATGGGACTGTAAGCACTGATCAGCATGGGCTCATCTCAAGAAAAGAGTTGGTGTAAGACAAATATAATTGCATTTGTTAAGGGACTGAAGCAGACAGAAAGAAGGGAGGCAGTGGACGTGCTTTGCTTCAGTGCCAGTTAATCCTCTGGAATGGAGCATGTGCAAGGAAAAGGGGACAGGAACAAATCCTCCTGTCATGGCTCTATGGCTTGTGGTTACAACCAAGACCCACTGGACATAGCAAGACACACACACTCCCAAAGAAAGTCAGATCAGATCTCACAAGTGCAATGTTTTCTGCACCCTGTGAAGGAAGGTGGCCAAACTCTAAAGAGAGTCCAAAGGAAGCAAGAAGCGCCTTGATGAGGGAAAGAAGAATTTATCACTGGATAACGAGCAGGAAGACACCCATGTGAATACCACAGTTGATCCCCAGAACCAAGCAGTGTTAACGTACGGGTATGTACCTCTCTTCCTCCACAACCTTTGCTTCTCCTCCTGCCCACTCCACACGAAACCAGCGCATCTTATTGGCCACGTAAGCCAGAGACAGCTGGAAGGAATAGATTTCCTCCCTTCTTTCTCTCTCCTTTTCTTGGATTTATGACAGAGAGCTGAAAACCAAGAGCCTCTATTCCTGGAAGAGCGGTGCTGGCTGGGAAGCCCTGTGGCTGGCAGATGCACGAGGCAATTAACCCCTGTGCAAGCAGGAAGGGATGGAGAGGGACTGCCTGCAAAACACACAGCAAAGGACAGTGGAAATGATGTCCTTGCATCCCCTGCTCGCTGCCACAAGGCACAGCTGGACAGCAGACCAGGGACGTCACCTCCCCCAGGAGACAACTGCAATGTGAGCTGGGGCTTGGATCACCCAAAGTACTTAGGCAGGCAAATATCTGGCAGGTCCTGAGCCCCTCGGAGCCTTCTCATGCCTGAATCCACGCTCCCGTACCACGATGGAACCAAAGCCCCACAGCACCTAGCAAGATCAGCCGCTAATTAAATCGTTCCCACGACAGCTTGCAAGTTAGTTATGGCTCATTATCCTCACTTAACCGACTGGAGAAACTGAGGAAGGAGAGAGATTAAAGGATTTGCTAAATCTCCGGCAGCAGTCAGTGGCAGAGGCAAACCCAGAGCTCATAAACATTATAAATCCCCCACCTCAGGGCTCCCAACCCCCTCCACTCACTGTTTTTACTACTAACTTTTGCTTATTAAGTGCTGAGTGTACGCAAGAAGCAAAGCCTGGAGAGCACCTTGCTCGAGAGCTCACGACTGAAGGGAAGGTATGAAAGGGAGAGGATGCTGAAAGCCAAAAGACCCCAAAACCTCTGCAAACACACAGCTGCAGGAGAGCTCACCCAGCCCAAACCACAGCACTTGACCACGATCCTTAAAATGAACCAGGTGTCCTTTCAGTGCCCTCCCGGCTGCTGGCAGCATCTCGGAGGAGCAAAAAGCAGCCCCAAATTTTCTCCAAGTGAGCCAATAAATCAGTCGTGGGAAGAGCTGGAGGAGCAGAGGGCCCCCGGGAGAGGCTGCGAAGCCCGGCGGCGATGGAGAGGATGCTGAGAGAGGAGGAGGGCTTGGGAGAGAGAAGCAGCGATGAATTTAAAGGGAATAAAGGAGACAGCAGAGCGGAGGAAGGAAAAGGAGCTTTAGAATAAAGGAAGAGATTGACAGAGCAAAACAAAGATGGAGGAGAGGCACAGAAAGGAGAAAGAAGGAGACAAAAATAAAAGAGGAAAGCAGGAGGAGGAGGAGGTAGCGGGGGAAGAGGGGAGGTGGCGAGACAGGGAGAATTAAAACAGTGACAGCAATTTAGCAGCTGAGTTTTATCTTCAAGTTTAATGGGAGAAACCAATTCCCTGCAAGGAAGGTGGGTTCTGTCTCTGGCAGTCACTGCAGCTCGACCACCGAGGAAGGAAAGAACAGAATTGGGTCCTTCCCCTCTTACCAGCAGCATTGCTGTTCATTAAATATGATACTGCCTGCTCCCCCTCCCTGCTCCTGTGTTGCACTGGATTATATCCTCATTACCCCCTCAACGACAGTTTGCCAATCATAATTTGGTTGTTATTATTCTTGATGACAAACTCTAGCAGCTCCGGCTCCCTCAACAGAAAATTCCTGCCTCCTGTATCCTGCCCTGCCACAGGGAAGGATCTTGGTTTTTTTCCAAGGGGAAAAAAAAAGACCATTTCAAGTGCAAGGGGTTTTTTTTTAACTCTGCTTATCTGTTTGCTTGTGTTCTGTTTCTTATTTCACTGCAGATGGGCTTGGTTTAGAAACAAACAGCATTTGCTCTTTGTGATGCCAATAACTACCACCTCCCAAGGAAGAAGAGAAACCCAGCAGAGCAGGTGGGAAGTTGGGATGTGGGGCTGTTCAGACCCAGCCTGGAGAGCAGTTCTGCCCCTCCAGCCACCCCATCCCTCTGCACATCACACCCTAAAGTCTGCAAGTTGGACAGCTGGGAAAACAAAGCAGGAAGAATAGATTAGACCTTGGGTCTGAGACTCCCTTTGTCTCTGTGGTTTTATCCAGGAAGAGAAACCATTCATTCCTCAGCTTGTCCTGGAGAGCCCTTCTGCTGAAAAATGGGGTTCCTGAAAAACCTGATTTATGGTCCCCAGAAAGCTAAAGTCTACAGACATGTCATGAAAGGGACTGAAAGAAATATTCATTTCCAGCTCTGCTGGGTTTGGCAGTGGGATGCTGACCTGCACAGATTTGGGGTGGCAGTGGGATGCTGATCCACACGCTTTAGGGTTCACAGTGAGATGCTGGTCCACACAGAGACCCAGCAGACAGGTTTGGGGGGTTTCAGCCCTGGATGCAGCAGCACACAGCTGTGAGCTCTGCCCAGACTGAAACCAAAGGGTTCTTCATGGGGCACAAGCACTGTCAGAATCACAGACAGCCCAGCTGCCAGAGAGCTCCCCTGGACAGAGACACAGAGCCATGGAAACACACGCAAGCACAAGGAAAACAACCCAAACAGGATTGGTATCTCCCGAAAAGGGTTTCCTTCCTACACGCCCCTCAAGCTTTCTCTCCCTGAGGCATCTCACCACAGGCACAGAGCAGCGATTTGAGGGCAGACACTGCATCTTTCACTTGTCCTCCCCAGTATCTCAACAAGGCTGACGAGCAAAACCACAAAAAGATCCCTCTGGAGATGGGAAATAGGGGGCATCCAGTTTGTCTCCGTAACAGTATCAGGCAGGGCTGGAAGCGCCGCTCCTCAGAGCTTCACCTTGCAAATAAATAGCTCTGAATTGCAGCCAGAAGCAACGGGATCTTTCAAAGACATTATCTGGGAGCAGTCAGTGGAATGCACCTAAAGTCTCATTAATCATCCCGCCGCTTACAGTACTTCTTAATGGCTTTTATGGTTTATCCTTTGAACGCCAACAAAGAGTGTGATTTCTCCTGGCTTATTCTATTAAACAGAAATCAATATCGAACACAAATGTGCCGACGGTGGGATATTTGGAACGGCCGAGGAGGCACCTGTCGGGCCTTTCCTCCTCTCCTCTTTGATGTGGGCAGTGGGATCTCCGAGGGGCAGGGGTCTGCTAATCTCAGCTCCTCGCTTTGCAAAGCCAGGCTGAAGTGAGAGAGAGGCCAGGAGCTCACACAGGGGCTCTGAAATCACATTCAGTGACAATATCTTCTTCCCGGTGCTCAAAACTGCGGAGGCAAGTGCTGCAAGCGTGCAGGAGAGAGAAAATATAAAAGAAGAGAGGCAGAAGCAGGATAGGGAGGTTTTCATCTCTCCTTTCTATAAGGGCTCTTGTGAATTTGAGCGATGGATGTGAGGGAGCTGAATCAACACTAAGCACAGGTATAAATAAGTTTCTAGGAGCATGGTCTCGGGAGCTGAAGCTTGTTATTAATTTTTGCAGCATGAGAGGCAGGCAGGGAGAAGAGGCTTCGGGTCTTTCACTCCCTCTTGCACCCCTGGAAACAGGACAAGAAGGTGGAAAAAGAGAGGAGAAAGAAAGAATTTGCTATGCTGAATTAGCTGGAAAATGAGTGCAGCTTCAGGGCAGGGATGATCCTTCACCAGCGAGGGTTTTCAGACCAGCTCACGCCTAAGTGGGGCCCCAACCCATCACCCCAAGAGCCAAGAGACTGAGAGCAGCCACCAAACTGAATCAGCTTTGGGGTTCAACCTGCATGACAGGGCCGGCTCCTACACTCACAGAAACAGGACCCAAAACAACTACGAAGAGCAGCACTAACCACCTCAGAAACCAATTCCAAGATCCTAACAGAAAATGAAATTTGTGTTTGTTAAAAACCACTTAGAAGCTTTGGAGACTTCTCTTTATACTCCTCTCAGAAACACGCTGTTAATTAGCAATTTACAGGGTTTAAACAGTTACAAAAAAGCCTTCCTGAAAACCCCAGAGACAAATCACATCACTCCAGACAGGAGCTCCTTCTTCCAGAGCCCTCAGCGGTACCAACCACCTCATTCCAGAGAGGGAACAGGGCACAGCCCATCCCACTGCTGCTTCCCTGCACACCCAATGTCCCAGGGAATGTGGGAATTGCAGAGCATGGGTGGGTTTAAGTCTGCTTGGTGCCACAGACATCTGGAGCTCTCCATCCTTGCACATCCCAATCCAACCCATCCGTGCACTGCCGTGACCAGGAGCAAGAGGACTCTGAGTCCAGAAGCATCTCAGAGGCACCAAGCACACTTGCTGCCTTCCTGAGGGTCTATCAACACCCAACTCCAAACACTTCCCTACTCCACAGATGCCAGCAAAAGGATCCAGAGGAGATGAGAGATGGAGGGGGTGAAATTGGGGAAAGAGCCAGCCCAGGCAGCCCACACATCAGTGCTGGTGGCACCTCCTGCAGCACCCTACAGTATTATTTAGCACGGCTGATTGCACTCACTTCCCTCTTCAGAAAGTTTCTCTCGTGGAGAGAAAAAAAATATAAGGAGACGAATAGTTGGGGATGCTTGAGGCACTTAACTACACATAGCAACCCCGAGCCTGCCAGAAACATCCTTGTGCAAGTGACGATTCCAGAATTAACTCCCAGCTCTCGGTGCGCTTGGAAAAAAAAAAAAAAAAAAGGAGAGAAGCGGGCTAAGCCCCTTCAATGGAAGCACTTGATTCGGCTTCAGCGCCAGTCCACACTCTGCTCTTATCCCACCAAAAGCTGCCTGGAAGGGGCACAGCACCCGACCTGCTGGGCAGCACCTTCACCTGCCAAAAGCAGCCGAAATTTTGGTGGTTTGGGTGGGCATCCTGGCCTGGGCTCCAGGAGCAGCTGCTGGCTGGGCTTGCGGTACCTAATCCAAGAGGAATCACTCAGCAGTGTGAAGATGCAGGTAAAGCATCAGTAGCTTAAATGTGTGCTGGATCCATGCGTTGGGTTGGGAAGGAGCTGCCTCACACCAGCTCCCTGGGAAGGAGAGAGGAATCGCCTGCTCCTCTGCCTCCTAAAGAATTAAGGGAGGCAGTGAAAGAAAATGCCATTTCTCTGACAATGCAACAAAAGGTCATTATTTTTTTAGCTCTTTCCCAGGGAAGGGCATCGCCAGTTTACATAATTAAAGCTGTTGAGATTGCTCTTGCACCTATCTGAATTTTTTAAATTATTTATTTCCTTGGCTCCCTCTCTTCCAGCCCGTCCATCACCGCAGCATCAGAATCCTTCCAGAGACACTCCTGCTCCCGTCACCCCAACTCCAAGGCAGAGCCCGCAGCCAAAGCAAACAGCTCCACCACCTCTCCTCCGAACTGAACTCGGCGTTAATAATTTAAAGCTTTACGGGCCCTTTTGGTTGCGTGGTAAATTATTCACCGATTTCCCCGTGCTAACAGCACCCCCGCCCACAGCGCGCACGGAGCAGGTGCACCTACACAAAGAGAGATGCTCTTTACAACTTCGGAGATGCTCTATCATGTCAAAGAGAAGGGATGAAAGGCAGAGGGAGGACGCCAGCCTCAAAAATCACATCCTCCGCTGTTGCTCTCGAATAGATAAACGCTCCGGGAGAGTTTCGCAGGGCATATGATGAGAGGAGACATTTTTGTGATACACAGGTGTGAAAAAGGGAGACAGGAGGGAGAATAAAACCTGATAACACTTCACTCAGGCAGCGGCAGCAAAGGCAGGTGCTTTTTATTCCCCAGCTGTATGAACCAAGAGGAGCAGAAGGGAACCACGGAGCCGCCGAGCCAGCTCAGATCCCAGGCAGGATCTCACCCTGGATGTGAGAAAGCCTCCCGCAGCGAGGCAGCTCTGTTCGTCCTCCAGACAGGTATTGCACTCCCAGCAGCTCAGCACTCGGGTTTCCAAACTTGGGTGCACGGCACCTGCCTGCTCCTGACAGCCTCCGAGGGCTCCCTGGAAGTAGCCACGTTCATTTGCATCATCAAACACGAATTTAATTTTTTCGCCGAGAAACTGAAAGCGGGACGTGGTCAGAGACATGTTTGCTATAGAAAACATGGGAAAAAAAGACCTTCTGCTAAAGAAAGTGCTGCCTGATAAGCTGAGGACAAACTCTGCCCCTTGAGCCCAGCCTGAATTAAACCAGAGCAGTGCAGTACACGGGGCAGAAATCCCAAAGGATGTGGAAATTAGAGAGAACATTATTATTTTTAACTCCAAGATCAGGAGCAACAACTTCGTGGTCTATCTGGGAACCACCAATGCATGCAGACACCTACACACAGGTGTATTTGTAGGAGCCACTTCCCAAGACACCTGCACCTTGGTTTCCATATCACTTAATTTCTCCATATCCAACATTTGCTCAAAAATCAACATCTTCTGCCATGATTTTGAACCTCTCAAGGTCCATTTCATCTCACAGAGCCTGTCTAAAGGAAGACTCCTCCAGTGACCTCCTAACAGGGAGCCTGGGGGCTGATTTTGCTGGTCACATCCCACCGGGAGATCCTTGGAATGCTCTGGAAAGGGCAGCAACAACGACAGCTCAGCACCAGGGTCCCGTGGGACTGTTCAGACATCCCTGGGGGACAACGCACTGCTGCGCTCCCCATGCTCCCTGGAAAACAATTTCCAGTTCTGCTGTGAGAAAGACAGCGCTCATGGGTGAGGTGACAGCAAGTGGGATTTATCACCCGGCACACTGGGAAGAAAAGCCAGACCAAACCCAGCTGAGCACAGAGGTTTTGCCTCTGCCTGGGCTTGCGAGGGACACGACCTTTCTGAAAACTCTGGTTATTTATTTTGATAATCCTTTTGTTGGGATAAACGCTTTGCTCTTACCACAGCCCCAAGGTCATCAGAGTTAATGAGGAGAGGAGAAAGGCCAAGTGAATGGGATCTGTCCTTTGCAACTGAAGGCATTAGTGGAGGAGAGGTGAAATGAGGGGGCTGGACTCCTTCCCCTCTGCTTTTCACTCGAAAAAAGCCAACAACACCAACACAGCTTCAAAATAAGTCTCTTTTTCTATCCCTTCCTTATTCTTTTGTTCCCATTACTCCCATCATTGCTCTTCCCTAGCTACCACCACCATGTTCCAACCTATTCCTCACAACGCACACCCTAATGGGAAGAGGTTCCTATCCACGCCCTGGATCCTCACACAAACACCCCCAAGGGTGCACTGCCCTGCCCCTTCCAAGGACCCCACACCCTTTTACAGACCACAACACTGGGGTGACCTTTAGAGCACAGCAAAGGGGTGGAGGGGAATCTGCCAACCCCTCCCTGCTTGGGTACAGCCATTTTGGTGCAGAGATCTGCAAGAAGAATATTAAGCTTGGTCTGAATGCAGCAGCCTCGCTCAAGATTTATGAAGGATGAAGGAAGGAAGATTCTGAGGCAAAGCATCATCTCAAAAATAACTGCCGAGTCCTAGCGGGTATAAAAGATCTGTCCATAAACCAGTTTGTCATCACCAGTCAATAAAAATTCAAGCAATGGGAGGAGGAGGTGATAGCCAGGGTCCCTCGCCCACCACGCTGCCCCCAAGTGACCACCTGCACACACAGGTGTGCAAAGCAAGTCCATCTTCAGCCTGGCTCTGAATGCACTTCCCCTGCCCCAAAATCTCAAGGTGGGCCCAGTTACACCCATTCCAATGCACGGAGCAAGGGTCTGACGGCCAGGGAGGACCAGGGCATCAGGATGAGGACAAGAAGAAACCCCCTCACATTCCACCAGGGCAGGTGTAGGTTAGATGTTAGGAATGAGTTCTTCATGGAAAGGGTTGTCAAGCACTGGCACAGGCTGCCCAGGGCAGTGGTGGAGTCTCCATCCCTGGAAGGATTTAAAAGACGTGCAGATGTGGAAGCTGGGGACATGGGTTAGTGGTGGGTTTGGCAGTGCTGGGGGAATGGGCCGACTCGATGATTTTAGAGGGCTCTTCCAACAGAAATTATTCTATGATTTAAGGGAGAAGGATGGAGTCACATCCTCAGAAACCATCTGGGGCATGGTGCCAGCACTGAACCAGCGTGCTTGTACCTACCAGATGCCCAGGGGGACTCCGTTTCTCTCTGCCACCTAATGCCACCACTTCAGCCACCCTCAGAGGCGCACAGAGGAGGATCTGGTGCCACCTTGGGTGACCCACCTGCGGCAAAGCCTCCCAGCCACAAGCTGCATCCAGCCAGAAGAGGCATGGAAGAGGCTCTCTGATGAGCTGCACCAAGCTGAAGGCAGTTGGGAAGCAGAGTGACATGTTGCTGTGATAAAATGCGTCTTTAAAGGTTGGTGGCTTTTCTTTCTTTTCTGTGGTTTTTCTTTTTAAGGCTGCACAATATAAAACACCCCGGTTGGTAAAAGATGAAGGAAACTTTTCTCATCACCTTTCCCATCACAGGCAGCCCAGACACTCCTAGACACTTCCACCTGCCAGCCCTGGGAACCTTCACATCTGATTTCCCTGTACTGCACGTTCAAAGACGGGACATCCCTGGGAGGCGACGCCGGATCAGCTGCCAAGGGCTGACGGCAGCAGAAAGGGAAGAACCAAAGCTGGAAAGGATCTGTCAGAGTTATCCAGGCTCTCATCCAGCTGGGGCAGGCCTGTTTCTTTGCTGTAATTCTCCAGTGCTCTATCAAGTCAAGTTTTAAATAGCTCAGATGATGGAGAGGACTGTGGAGGCTTCAAGTTCTCTCCAACAGGAGGATTTCTT
The DNA here is from genome assembly GCA_013400975.1 of Atrichornis clamosus. Classification (NCBI taxonomy): domain Eukaryota; kingdom Metazoa; phylum Chordata; class Aves; order Passeriformes; family Menuridae; genus Atrichornis; species Atrichornis clamosus. The sequence continues at coordinate 78,034 of WBMZ01011891.1, forward strand.
CTTCTGCAAAATAATTTATTCCCTAAGGGAACATCTCATCCTGGCTTTTGCCCACTTCAGCCTCTCCTCAGCTTCCAACTTGATGGATCATGCTCCTCTACCCCAACCTCCCATAGCATCCCTTGGCAAACTCCTTTGCCCATCAAGGCATGGGGACAATCCCCAGTGCCACCAAGCCAGCCAGAGCCGGGACACCGAGGGAGGCAGGAGCAGCAATGGCGTGGGGAGACCAACCCCTTTCCTCTGATCCCCAGCCACAAATTCAATTATTTGGATGCCTTCTCCACTATAACAAAGAGGAACATGCGGGGATATTACTCAGGTTGATTTAGAGCCACCAAGAAACGTGTGTGACCAAGCACACCAGCCGTGTGCGTGCTTGCTTGTTCTCCATCTCACCAATTTTTTCATTCCCTGAACCTTCTGCCTTAAAGAAAAAAAAAAAATTAAAAAAGCCTCGCCATCCCTTCTCATTACTAATCACTCACATCAGCCTCCCAGGAAGCACGCTGGGGCCACTTGACCATTAACAGGGCACTAAATACAAGGTGGAGGAGGATGTATTAATATCTAATAAGAGTGATAGATGATGTGAACCACTCGGGCACTCCAGCTCAGGCACTCGTGGCAGGTACTGGAGCTAATTTAAAATAATAATAATAATAACAACAATAATAACAACAGCAGCAGCAGCTGCCTTCATTTTCCAAGTCAATTGATTCCTCAGCAGGAATGCCATCTTGACAGATTTATTTTGATCGAATTGTCTAATTGAATACAGTTCTTGTTTCCCTTCACTTTGTGACCTTTCACGCCTGTGAAATAAATGCAATTTGGAGAATTATTCCTCAGCAGCAAACTCAGCTCCTCCAGGGCTGGGGTGCTTTGTGTTCCCAGTTTGCCAACAAAACACTATCAAAGGATGCCAATGCAAAGGAGGTCCCCAGACTTGGGCGCTGTGCCAGTATTTCATTTCCACTTCCACTTTAAAAAATGTTTAATAAAAAAACCCAAAACTATAGGAGGTCTGCAAGAAGCACAACCAAATGTACTTGCTGTTTGAGCAGATTTTATTTTCTGCCTGTTCAGCTTGCACTGAAGGCTTCTTCCAGTTTAATGGAAGAAGATTTGCTCCCAGTTCTACGATGCTGCTGGAATAAGATGTACCAACCTCCTCCCTTCATCCAGCAGAAACATGGGCTTCAAACCCCTCCAGCCATTCATCCAACTTCACCTCCTCCCCAGGCCCTCCCAGCTCCCGCCTGCGATGCTCTGATGTGCCAGACACGAGACAATGCTCCCCATAAATTTCACAAGAACAAGTATCAAAGATTAAAAATAACTAAGCCACGTCCCTCACAGACAAACGCACTGTCGGCGTGCCAAGAGAGGTCCTGGTGAGAAGAGTTGCAGCTGAATCTTTTATAATAATATCAATCAATATTAAAAATGAATGGCCTGCTCAATTTTTAAAGCATCTTAAATTAATCTTTAAACACAACTATTTTGCTTAAACCAAAGGCTTTTGGTAGTCTGAGAATGGTATTTCCATCTGCTCCCTCGGGCTCGTGCCAGGTAGTTAGAGGATGTCTAATAAATAAGCAAATAATATACATCCAGCACAATTCCCTGGAACCACAAAAGGGGGAAAATGCAGAATTTACTACTAAATTCATTATTGACTTAGCAGCAAAAAACATCTTTATCTGTGCATTACGATAGGCCCTATAGAGACGATTAAAACTGCTAAATCCACTGGGTTTAGGCTGGATAACCAATCAGGCTGCTATCCCTGGGGATCAGGATGGTGCAGGACCACAGAACCACCTAGGCTGGAAAAGACCTCTCAGACTGAATCCAGCGTTGATCAATCCCCACCTTGTCACCCAGCCCAGAGCACTGAGTGCCACGTCCAGTCCTTCCCTGAACACCTCCAGGGATGGGGACTCCACCACCTACCTGAGAAGCCCTTCCCAATGTCTAACAACCCTTTTCGCGAAAAAATTCCTTCTGATGTCCAACCTGAACCTCCCCTGGTGCAATTGAGGCTGAAAAAGAGGGATTGGGGCACAGGGAAGCCATGGAGCTGTAGTGAAGTTGTGTTGAACCCATTCAACCCCCTCCAACAAACGCTTACACCTAAACCAACCAAAACTTGGACAATATCCCCGTGCTCCATAGGTTGCCCCACGGCTGGCAGCCTCTCAAGTGCTTCCCCAGCATGGGAAATGCCACTCAGCCAGGCACCAGGCTTCCAGCGCCAGTGTTTTTAATATATTCAGGAGGAAGTGGCATTTCTGATGGCAAGACTTCTGCCTCGCTTGCCGTTTAATGTTAAGAGGCTTGTACAGTCAGCAGCGTTTAAAGAGTAATGACTGTTTTCATGGTAAATGCTCTGTTAAATAACCCAGGATTATTGTGTTGTGTTATTGCATATATAAAATGGCATTTCAAAAAAAATAATAATTGTTTTAGAGCTAATTGATGTTTTTAACCGGCTCCGTGCGTGGAATTTTTATTTGGCAGAGGGATGGGCTGCTGTCAGGAAGGGAGCAATAAAGGCAGGAAAGCTTCGACCTGCCAAACTCCCTCTGCCTGCTTTCTGTTTTGTTCAGGTGCTACTTGTGGTCCAGCAGCAGGAGAAGGTTCAGGCTCTCTGCTCTAAAATGCAAAATCCCACTGCAGTCACTGGCAGGCACCTCTGCACCCCAAACCTGAGCGTCCACCCACAGCTGGAGCATCCCTTGTCCACACACGGTCAGTGAGACACCAGACAGTCACTGTGCCAGCAGCACTCCTGCCTCCACTCTGCAAATCTCCTCCTCCCGACCCCCCAGCTTTGGTTGGTTACCCATGTGGTGACACTTCAGAGCCACCCAAATCACCCCGGGGGTGACACATCCCCCTCCCCTGTTCCCAAGCGTTATTTCTGCAGACAGCAAAGGAGAACCGCCCTAACGCAAAGGCTGATGAATCACTGGTGAGCAATCCTGCTACAGGAGTTTAACTGTGATCATTCCAGAAGGGATCTGGATGGCTCAGTTCCTTCCCCTCACCCACCTCCCACAAGGCCACTGTCCCCTCCACATCCTCAGCAAAGCCACCACTGTCATTTCTCTCATCACACAGTGAGATTTTGGCACCTACCACAGCCCTGCCCTGCCAAGTCTGAGCACAAATATTCAGCGACCCAGAGCCCAGATGCCCTCTTTACACCCCTCGGAGTCTGCAGGAGCTTCTGTCCTCAATCAAAGAGCAGGGAAGTGCTCCTGGCTTTCCAGCCTGGAGTCTCGGAGCTCCTCTGACAGCAGCTGCCTCGCTGACCCTTGTCTGCAGTCTCGCGGGGCACTGGAGCAGTCAGAATCACTGGCAGAAGCTTCACAGAGGCAGTGACTTTTGGGATGTGGAGATAATCACACGAGCGTCTCGCAGTTGCCAGAAGGGAGAGCGGGGCCGTCAGAGACCACGGTTAAAAGCCTCGACCATCTCCTAAGATCTCTGCATCCAGACACGAGCCCCGTGCCAGCACACTCCGATCGCAGGGTGAGAGCAGGGGGTGGTACACACCTCCCAGAGGGACCCGGGGTGTCACTGAGTGTCATCCCTCGCACTCTGGCAGTTCATTAACCCAAAGAGTCCCCAGCACCTCTCCGCTGCGTACCAGAGCACCACGAACCACCTCACAATGGCTTATAACAAACTAAAGACCCGTAGTGCTGAGGCCAAAAGCCACCAGCTCTGAATCATCACAAGGAAGGAGTGATGAAAGCCACCAGGATGCCCCAGACCTTCACAGCAGCAGGGAATGGGCACAAGGAAAATGTTTAAATGAGGCACTCGATGAGGTCTGTAGACGGGCAGGGAGGAAAGCTCCACGCTCCTCTAGCACGGGAAAGAGGGCACAAAAATAATTGGACTGTGAAATCTAAGGGAGGACTGACCGGAGCAGGAGGGTTCAAGACCATGAGCCTGCTGGTTTGAAGTTGCTCCTGATCCCTACAAGTCACTCCTGTGCCTGTCTTTGCTGAGCCTCTGCCTCGCACCAGCACTGGGGGTAGATCCTATGGACTGTGCCAGACCTGGCACCTTCAGGGCTGGCCAAATTCACTCATTGCCCTGCAGTAAGAGTTGCCACCTTTTGCTACAGCCTTTCCCAAAGACAAGCTTGATTTGATGGTCTGGGAGACCACACCCCACTTGAGGATTCACAGAGAGGTGACAGGAGTCATCTCCTTTCCTAGCATCGCCCCATGCACCGCTGACATCCTGTGATGCTACAGCAGCTGCACAGCCCATGAGGTGCTGGTTAAATCCAGCTCTGTGCTCTAACAGTGTCAATAATATCTCTGGCTACACACACAGACTCTGTAAAACAAGATACAGAAGTGAGAACCTGAGGCCAAAACAGTCTCACCTTCATTTTCTCCCAACCCCACCCCCTGCAAAAGACAGAGCACTCTGTCCCTCAGACAGGATAACTCCTCAGTTTGCTCTTGTCTTCCTCAGACAGAGCCTTTTCCAGGTCCTGGGGCTCTGTCTGAACCCTCTCCCTCCCTTGGAGGCACCTGGATCCCAGAAGGACACTGCCCTAATGGGTTACATCTCATTACCGCGACCGCAGTGTCAAACCACGTCTCTCTCTCCCCTCAGCATCTGTCTCCACGGTACCCAAGTGCCTCAGATGACAAGAAAAGTCCCTTTGTGTGTTTTCCCAACCCTTGGCTGTACAAGTACCGTTTAATCAAGCTCAATAATGAAGCTAGAAATGAGCCAGAACAGGCTGTGCTGCCACAGGCAGGATCAGCACAGACTTTGAATCAGAGGTGGGGGCCGACCCTGTTACCCACAGGTGACGAAGGGGACAGGAGCAGCAATGGGGTCAGGCCATCTCCACAATGCTCCAAAGGATCCAAGAAGTCTCAAAGTTCCAATCAGCCCATGGGCACTTCAGCTACAACACAAGTAAATCCCAAAGCTGTCCCCACACATTAACACTATGGAATATTTAATTCTCCAAGGTTCCCCGGCTCAAGTTTAACCCTCTGTAAAAGCAACACTCACCTCAAGACCCCTAAAAGATATTTAAGGCATGAAGTCTGTGCTTTGGAGAGTACTCCCGCCTGGCACTGCAAGCCCAGATGCTGCTGCCAGCTCCCAAGCTCACTGCTGAACGTGGTGCCTGCTCTCCAGGCTTGGCTTTCTCCCCCTCTCCAGGATCCTCCTCGCACGGATGCTGTCGCCATGTGCTTTAATTAGCACTTTCTCTCCAGCCTGGCCAAGTCCTCCTGCTTCCAGCGTTTCATTTGTAAGATGACTGTCTGTAAATCAGGCACTGGGAGACCTCTCTCCCTCACACACCATCCCTGACAAGGGTCCTGCCCTGCCGAGCATCCACTGGATGCTTCAAGGGGAGTTGCACACCCCATGGATGGTGCTTGGGACTCACAGCTTTCCTAAAATCAACTCCTCTGGTCAAAGTTCCCACCATGTCTGGTGTCACACCACCAGCTTCCACCCACAGCATTAAACCACTGCTGCTGTTCCCTCTCCGCTCAAATCTGCAAGTCCTGGAAATGGGATTGCATGAAGATCTCACCTTGTAAAGAGCTGAGGTGCATGTGTAGAGCTGCAGGAGTACGTAAAGGCTTGTACCATGATCTCAGATCATCAAAGAAAAGCCACAAAGCCAATAAAAGGCATTTCAAAACACAGAATCCCAGAATGGGTTGAGTTGGAAGGAACCTTAAAGCTCATCTTGTTCCAACCCCTGCCATGGGCAGGGACACCTTCCACTAGCCCAGGTTGCTCAAATAATTCAAAACTTAAGTTAACTAATCAAAACAGGTGATTTTTATTTAGCACTTCATGATCTGAGCTTTGACCCTCTTCTTCTGAGTGATTAACCATTACTATTACTAGTAGGAAATTACTATTTTCCCCTAATCAAGAGGAAGGAGAAACACGTTTGCACAGGTGCAAACGACTCCAAATAACTTTTATTTCTTGGAAAAGCATGTTCATGATCCTGCTGCTGACATAAAACTCCCTGCAAGCTGTTCTGGGCAGGGACTATCTCTGTGCTATACACTTGTCCCAGCCTCCAGGCCCTACTACAATATAAATAATGATAATCCCTCACTCAGCAATACAATGAAACACTTGCATGGTATTAAAAATTATTTAAAATTCATACCTACATTGGGAAATTATTCAGTAAACTCTAATTACTTATCAAAAGCAACGATGAGAGTTTTAAGGAGAGGGAGTGCCCATAAATACAGAGTCATAAATAAACTGCTTCTCGGTAGCACGAATTAATTTGTATTTAATTGCTAGAAATTGCTATCAATTACTAAACATTCCTTGCAGAATAGGCAAATTCTTTTAAGAACAATTTCAATTGCTAATTGGAAGTCTTTTTTTTTAATTTTTCCTCTTTCTCATCCCAGCTCCTGCCTAATGCAGGAGACCTCCCAGCTAGTGGGCTTCTGCACTTTTGGGGGGCAGAGAGAGACCCGTAAGGAGCCAAGGAGCTGCTCAGGATTGAGGAGGTTTCACCACCTGTAAAACCCTGAAGACACAGGAAAATTTGTGCTGAGAAACACCCCTGACATAAGAAAGAGAGTAATTCCTTGCAAAGGATTGAAAAGAGAGAACTAAGCTGAAGATACACATCCATCACGCATCCAGGGAGAGAAAACATCTCCCTGAGACTCTGAACCTCCCCTGAATGCTACAGCAAAGCCATGGCAGACCTCAGGGAGCCCCCTGTGCTCCACTGCTCCTCTCCAGAGCCAGACCGTGCCCTCAGTCGGAGGCAGGGAGGCTGCAGGATGGTGCTCCCGCTCCTGCCGTGTGGCAGAACACGATCCGAGCCGCACGCCTGGCTCCACTTCCCGCCTCTCCACACTGAACAGCCCTGGTAGCGCTCCTGACTCATTTTCTGGTGTTTTCTGCTTTGCTGTTGGCATAACATCCCATCAGCACAGTTAATTACATCCACGCTGAGTGTGAAGGACAGGCTGAGTCTCACAAGGAGCCGGCGGCTGTGCAATCCTTCCCGCTGCTCTCGTAAAGCAGCTTCCATGGATGCTGACAAACTGCAGCGCGGGGCTTCCATGTGCGAGACGGCAGCTCCCGAGGGAGCTCCTCCAGGTAACGCCAGGATTCGGCACTGCTCTCACCCCCACACCCCTCCAAATTACCCCAGTGTCCCTGATGTCAGCTCAGACTCGTGGCTGCAAACATCTCGTGTGGTGGACGCCCCATCCCTGGAAGCGTTCAAGGCCAGGTTGGAGCAACCTGGGATGGTAAAGGCATCCCTGCCCATGGCAGTGGGTGGGACGAGATGAGCTTTAAGGTCCCTTTCAACCCAAACCCTTCTGGGATTCTGTGATCTGCCTGACCCTCACTGCCCAAAGAGGCTACACAGACTCCCAAAAAAGTTTGCTGGAAGCACAAAATGCAGAAGGGACATCTGTCCATGACAGCTGATCAGCCCTTTGCCTGCAGGGAAAGCCCCAGCGCAGAAAGCCCCTGCTCCCACCCAAACCCACCCTCGCACACTGTATATCCATGGGCGAGAGCAGACTGGAAGCAGAGGAGGGTGCTGGGAAGAGCTCCTCACATCTACAGCTCGATTAAAGAGAGACCCAGGGTCTCCAGGACTGTCAATCCGAGATCCAGGCATCGCTCCATCAGCGGTCCCCCCAGGACCGGGCTGACAGTCACAGGGAGCCATGTGCCAGCCATGACAAGCAAAGCAAGTGACACGCACATCTCCTGCTTACAATAACAGCCCTTCCGTGTCTAATCCATCATATTTGATGCAGATCTCTTACCCTGAAGTGTTGTCAATGAGGATTTAATTTAGTGCTAATTAGACAAATATTGCATGTTGAACACCCATTGATTATTAAGAGACAGGGAGCGCGGTTCGGCTCAGCAGTGTGCACGGACACGCTGGATTATATCCGGGATGAGGCTGGTAAATGTCTTGCTGTTTCTAATCATCAGATAGTAATTAACGTCCAATAACTTGTAACTTGGTTTATCATTATAGATTTAGGAAGGCAGTAATAGTACTGTATGCTAATTAAATATCAATTGATTATTTAAGGCATATAAAGATTTAGCAGCAAGGTAATAGATATACACAGTTGTTAAACTTTAATATCCATCACATAGCATTCTCCTGTTCTATTAAGTTAGTGTTGAATGAAAAAGAGAGTTGTTCCTGTAGGAAACTTTTGGATAGGATTTTCCAAAGTGTTTGGTAGTAAGCGAGTGACCCAGTGCTCAGAGTGCCTCAAAGGAAAAAAAGCCAGGAAATTTGAGGCTTCAGGTGAAGTGAGGTGCCCAAGGTCATAGTGAGAGGTGGTGACAGAGCCCAAGGGACTTCTAAAACTTCCCATCTGACATTTTGCATCTTGGCCTCCCTCTCAGTCCACACAAAATCCCCCAAAAGAAAGACAAGTTGTCAATTCCCTGCTAGATTAAAGTTTTCAAACTCCAGCCTGGCATTTTCTGGCATTCCACCAGCCCCCAGGGCAGCCTCATCCAATCGAAAAAGACAGGCACAAGAAGCTGAAGTTTGGAGCAAACTTCCCTAAATAATAACTGGAAAGGAATCAAGAGATCCCTGCCAAGCCCTTGCCCAAGGTACCTGCCCCCCACAGCTGCCTCTCCTCCCCAGGATGGGATCTGAACCCGTGCCCAGCGCCAGTGATTCTGGAGGACTGAGACGACTGAGCTCCTTCCCACGTGAGAGATAAAACCAGAGATGAGAGACAGAAGCCCGGCGTCTGAAAGGGAAAAGATAAATGGCTTCTGAAGGGAAATAACCTGCTGGACTCCATGGGTTTGGCAGCACCCTGCTAAGTGCAGCATCAGTCTTGAAAACCGCTGCAAGCTCAGCAATCGCAGGACAAAGCACGGGATTCGGAGAGTGAGGCCGAGCAGATGTCAGTGCTTCCTCCCAGAGGGAGCCTGTGGCCAGGACCATGTGGTTTTGGCCACCCTGGATGACTCCCAGCTTGGGGAGGTGGGCTAGGAGAGAGGCGGAGCAGGGAGAGCACCTTTCAGTACAGAGAGCTGTTTCCCACAGATGGGCTGGCCCGTCGCTGATTTACTGGGCAATAAAAGCAAAATCAAGGAAAATGCCTCGAGTGCACCTCTGAGAGTGCACAACCTCACTTAGACAGCCTGGGAAGGCCCCAGCTGCCTCCTAAAAGTTTCTCTAGCACACAGTGGGTCTGTGATGACTGGGAAGGGGGTCCAGGGGCTGGTGGCTCTGTGATGGGTGCTGGAGCACAACAGCTACAGCAAGGAGGGCAGGAGAAGTGCTGCTGCTTGGGAACACCATAGAAAAAGGCGGCAGGAGGCAGCAGGATGAGGCCAACAACAACCCTGCAGTGGGCTGGAAAACCCCATTGCCTGGAAGGAAAATCAATACACTCCACCATGGACCTTCTCCCATGGGACACCACGGGATGGGGTCTAGAACAAGACATCAGCAACTGCACATCTCTATTTTAGAAAGCTCTAAAGTCCTTGATGGCCTCCCAAAATGCCAGTCCTGCAGCACAGCAATGCACACTCCTGCACAAGGAGATTCAGGCCATAAAGACAGTTCCCCAAGCCCCCTGTGCCATCCAGCAGGACATTATCAGCCAGCTGCAGTCTGAAACTTCTGCAAAGGTGGCTTTTCCTCCCAGCTGGGAAAAGTGTTTATACTGGGGTGGGTCTCAGAAGCACAGAATCACCTTACAGTTACCAGCTTGTTTCCCTACAGCCGCTCCAGACACTGGTTCCCACCGCAGGTTTCCCACCAGCTCACAGGGCAGCAGCTCCAGCCTTGCCTGGGTCACTGTCTGAGACATCCCTGCCCACCAGGCTCGTTACACCATGGTACAGAGGAGATTAGATTCCTCTGACACAATTTCTCCGTGACAAATCTCTGCTGGCTGTGGCACAGCTTCTTGTCCTTTCTAGCTGATCGCAAATGATGTTGCTTGTTTGCTCCAGAGCTTTGCCAGGATGGAAGGTGAGTGATTTCCTAGGATAGTTTCTCTGCCCTTTCTACACCAACCACTCTTATCTGCCCTTCCCCAGCAGTCTGGAGAATCCCTGCCCTCTGGAATGAGCAGCAGCGGTCCTGACATCACTCCAGCCACCTCCCTGCAGAGCCAAGCAGGAACAGCATCAGCCCAGGCAATTTATATGAGAACTCCAGCAAGAGAGCAGAGCAAAGGCTGAGAGAAACCCCTCTTAAATAGTTTTGCAGTGGAGTTTACCCAAGCTGCAGCAGGCAACAAAGAAACGTCAAGAGCAATGAGACGAGGCAGGGGAGGCGTCGTAGCAGATAAAGGATTCTTCAGGTATGAGACAAAACCAGCTTTGGAAACCTCGCAGAAGTGAGTTTAAAGTCTCCAGAGGATATCAATTGAGAGTCTGTCACTTGGTGTCAGGATAACTTTCTGGACAGCTCTCGGAGCTTGTTAAGCTCTCGCTTGGGCTGCATTTGAGCTCTGGTGGCAGCGCTGTCTGCGAGCACCAGCACTGAAACCAGATATGAAAAAGATCCGCCGAGTCCACACAGCGTTTCCATTATCCCTCCAACATCCCCCACCACGACCTGCAAAACCCTGGCAGGGATAGGCACATGGAGTTCAGGCAGTGTTGCTCCAGGATATGCTCCTTCAAGGAGGGGATGTCTCTAAACAGGGGCAACACTGTGAAATTGGGTTCCTCTCATGCCAAAAAAAAGGTCTGGGGTCCAGGACAGGTTTGTGGATGCAGGATGGGAAATGCAGGATGAGATGCAGTGGCCTGTGTAAAGCAGGTGGTCAAACCAAATGGTCATAACACTGTCTCAGCATCACAATCTATGGCTCTGGGAAGAAAATAGCTGCTTCCCCCACAGCAATCATTTCATCAAAAACCCTGCAAGACTCCTGCTGTTCCCGCTAGCCCTGGATCCCTAACTTTAATTAAGTCCAAAGAGCCTTCTCGCAAGAACAAGGGAGGAGAGGGTGACTCAGACAGCGATGGGACCAGTCAGCGCAATTATCATACAGTTAAGAATATTAATTAAAAACAGCCCTCCCCCCAGTTTAAAAAAAAAAAAAAAAAAAAAAGAGCCAAACTAATCAATTCTACTTAAAGGAATATATGGGGATAAGGAGCAGGAGCAGGGAGGGTGACGGAGACAGAGGTGGGACGCGACGTGAATGCTAACAGCTTCCCACCGTGGCTGCTGCCGCAGTCAGCCCCAGGCCTGGCTGCCTCCAACAGTTACTTCGAGTCTCCTCGGAAATGGGCTCAATCTTTCCTTCTACCTGCTGCCGCATCAGAGCAACTCCTGTGATCACACAAAGGACTTTAAATCTCGGCTTTAACTGCCTTGATTGAATTAAATGCAACGCCACAGTAAAGCAGGCTCTTCATTTCAGGTACGAGCATGGAGCCCTGCTCTCCCGCTAACGGCACTCTCCCTCTCTCGGAAATGATGAGTTGCTCATGGGTTATGCTCTTTAAGAAAGAAAAAAAAAAGAGTCATCTGATAAAGTGGGTTATAAAACCGGTGGTGGTAATAAACGGAGAGCAAGGAGCCTGACGCAAAGCCTGCAGAGAAGGCAGAACCTGCTGTAGGGAGGCAATATCTGAACCATGATTAATACATGACCAGGGGTGACGGCGCAGGAGCAGCGCAAGTGCCACCCGTGACAAAGGGGACAACGAGAGCAGAGGGAACCTCACCCGGGCACCAGCAGGAGGGTGTCAGTGGAGCATGATGAGTGACTGGTTCCCAAGTGTCAAAACCAAGGGAGGAGAGGTAGGCACCTCCAGCTCACACGCCAGCAATCTGTCAGTGAAGAAGCTTACACCCCTGAGGTGCAGCTGGGATAAAACCCAACCAAATTTCCAGCCAGGATCAACCCACCAGGATGGCCAACCATGGCCTGCCAGCGATGCCCCCACAGCAACCCCAGGGCACACAACCAGTGAGCAGTGTGCAGAGAAAGCTGTGACTCAGTGGCACTGTGCCACAACCCCCTCTCGACCGCGGTCACCACGTGGGACAGACCAGGGGCAGGAGGGGACGAGGCCAAGCAGTGACGTGATGAGATGGGAACAGCCTCGCAGTGACTCCTCGTCCTCCAACAAAGCTACTGCCCCCTGAGTGAGAGCTGCAGGTAAAGGCGTCTCACGTGCCTGGGTTCAGGCCAGGGAAGGGAAGGGACACTGCAGGAGAGGGCTCACAGTGGAGAAAAATTGATGAGAGCACAACTCAGGCACTCCCAACCCCTGCCCACAGCCACAACTGTCTGAAGCACTCCAGGCCATGTCACTGCAAGCCAGATCTGCAGGGACCAGCACCACCACAGACTCAGCACAGAGAGTGGAGAAGAGCTCTGCTCCCACCTCTCCTTCCATGTTCATCTCCCTTTCCCAGGACTTGCCTCTCTGCAAAACATGGATAAGAGCAGCACGCTCCCGTGGCGCCTACAAGCCACGACACAGAGCAGGAGCTGTCACAAGAAGGTGCCCTGGGAGCATAAACCATTTCTCTTTATCAGCCTCTATTATTATCACATTAATGGAACCTTCACTGGCAGGATGGATGCTCAAGTGCCCAGGAAGCACTCCTGGCTCTTCCCTGCCCCTCCATGGGAGCAGGGCACTCTGCCGACAAATCCCCACGAGAATTACGGCCGGGTTCCCGGGCACAGACACGACTATCGGTTCCTTTTTATGAGCCTTCATTGTTATTACCACCTATTTCTTTTTACATTCCTGCCAAAATACCAAACATTAATCTCCCTCGCTCCCTGCAGGCAAAACATGGGTAATTGGATTTATATGGGTTAGAAATTTGTTAGATTTTTATATAAATATATATATACACACACACACACACACATGCACACACACAGAAAATATAAAAACAGGAGGTGAGGAGATGCACTATCCCATTGGGACTGGTCCTGGGATCTGGGTACCAGCTGGCTGAAGCCAAAGCTCCCCAACTCTCTCTGCTGACTGCTGGGCTCTAATTTTGGAGCTCATCCCACAATGCTGAACTTCACACACTGCGAGTTACCAGTCATGGATTTTTCTTTGGTACACCCTTTTCAACACCCTGGTTTTCCCTTTACCCATTCTCTTCTTGCACCTGACATTTTTCTTTACCCCCTCCCAGGGTTTCTTTCTCTTCTTCCACTTTCTCCCTCCTGGACTCTCATTCCTCTTCTCTCCAGCTCCAGCCTGGAGGTGACACCACACAGAAGCCTTGGCACAGCGAGAGAAGAAAAAGCAAGATGCTCTGTGTGACATGTCCTCAAGTGTCCCCACTCTGAACCCACCAGCCCTGGAGATGACACAAAGTACCTCATCAGCATCAGCACAATTTGCTGTTCTTTTACAGTATGAGAAAAAATTCTTGAATTTACAGCTTACACCACAACAGCTGCTGTTCTCATTATCCTCCCCCTCCACAGAGAAACAGACTTTGAGACCCATTTGTATCCTGAGGAACAAGTCCGTCAAGTGAACATAGTCATGGAAACAACTCGTTTTAAGCAAATCTTGGGAAATAGTCACAGGAAAACAAAAATATAAAATGTAAGTATTTTGCACTGAAGATCTGACCTTGAAGGGTTCTGTCAGGAAAGACAAGACCTACACATCAAATCCAACCTGCAGTAAACAACCCATTACAGGCTAAAAATTGTTGACAGGGGCTGTGGGAAAATTATTTTTCTCATTTAAAAAAAAAGGAAAAACCAGCACATCCTAACCCTCAAAGGCTGCTCACAAGGACAGAAGAAGAAGTGATAGTCACCGAATCAGATATTTCTTATGAACTGTCTGCTCAGCTGCAGTATCTAAAGATTATCACTTAAAACAATATGTCCAGCTGTTGTAAAAAGCATCCGTGGTTTAGGGCTGAGGAATGCAAGGAGGAGGCAAACTGTGAGAGCAGTCAAGGGAACAGAGAGACTCTTTGGAAACTGGGAATGTGAAAGACAAGCCACTGTGCCCTCGTTTCGTTTTGCAGCGTTAACACCTAATCCTGTTCCAGAAACAAAGACCTGAGCTCCTGGAGGAGTGCGCGTGATCCAGGGAAGGACAGCTATTACCAGGGAGTTTATTATCCTTGCAAAAAGATCTCTGTACCCTACAGCACAAGGATTACTAACAGTTCAGTCTCATCCCCTGGAGGTAAACATCACCACTTGCAACTATTTCTGGCTAGTGGAGCTTAAAAACTTAGCGTGGGGGGTGGTTTTTTTGCTAGACAAGAGGACCTTCCCAGGGCTTGAAACCCAGCCCTGGGAGAGGTGACAGCGAGGGTCTCCTCCTCCCCCTGCAGAGCCCCACTAGCTCGCTGTGCTCTCAAAATCAGGATTTTCTGAAGAAAAACCCCTGTGTTCTGGTTCCAACCTGTGTCAGCAGTACTCTCCAGCTCTCTGGTGCTTGAGTCCAGCCCTACACCCACGGCAAAACCTGCCTGGTGCTGGCTCAGCAGAAGAGGTGCAGGCACAGGCAGCAGCCCAAGCCTTGCTGGCTGAAGGTGAATTCCCCAAAACCAGCCCTGAATCTCCTCAAAGCCAGACACGAATCCTCCCCTTGTACAGCAGGACTGTGGTGTTGGAGCAGGGACGACCAGCCTCAGGGACAATAAACCAGAGGGAACACCAAGCCCAGGGACAAACAGGCTCAGGGACGACAAACCACAGGGAACACCAACCTCAGGGAGAACCACACCCAGGAACAACCAACATCAGGGACAACCAGCAGCAGGGACAACAAACCACCAGGAGCACCAACCTCAGGGACAACCAACCCAGGAACAACCAACATCAGGGAATATTACCCTCGGGGAAACCTCAGGACAAACAAACCAGGAACAACTAACATCAGGGACAAGCAGTCCCTCACTGCACAACCCTAGCAGTGACCTCACACAAAGCAGCCAGACCTGACATGAGATGGAGACCAAGCTTCATCCCACAGCAAAGAACACCAGGACTTAAATCTCCCTCCAGCACGTCCTTCCCTGATGCCAGCAAGGACAACAGAGGGGTGGGGGGCTGTGAGGCTGCTCCGGCCCCACCAAGGTGGGAAGGGGCACACCCAGGGAGGTTGGGTACCAGCTCCATGGTCTCAGCATCTGCATTTTGGCAGCATCGTTGGTACTGCGGGCTGGGGAGGAAGGAGCCATCCTAGAACCCCCTGACCTTTCTCCAACCACCCTTCCAGCGGCTGCAATATTACAGCGAAATTAGCGGGCACTGTAATTACAACTATCAGGAGCAGATAAGACAAGTTAAATACCAGCTACCTAGGGAGAAATTATTATGCCAGCCAGGAGGATCCAAATGCCAGAATCCGTGGCTGTAATTTCACTGAGTCGCCAATTACAGCTCCGCCACGCAGCGAGCTCTACCTTGGAAACGGCAGGTATATATTTAGCTGCTCCAGAAAACTTTTTGGGGAGGAGAGGGGAGGGGGGGGAAAGGAAGGGGCAGCAATGGAGCAAGTCCTCACTAATCTGCTCTTCGCTAATCCCCACGCTTTTAGCATTTGCACACAAAGAGCGGCGACTCTCCTCCCGCTTCCCAGCAAGGATTTAACAGCGGAGACGTGGCTGCATTAACGCTTCTTTTCTCTGCCAGGAACGTGGCTGCTCGTTGCAGGGCAGCAGGTGAGTGTCACGACCCCCATTAACAGGTAGGTACACGGAGCGTCGGCGGTTTGACCAAAAAAGAGGCTAAAAACTCCCTGATTTCCTGACTTCCCAGACCTATGCCTGGAGACTGTGGTCCTGCCGCCTGCTCCTGCTGGTTGTGTTTTACTGAGGTCTCGTCGTGTGCTGGAAAAGAGACTGCGGTAGGTTATTACACCCAAAGAAAAAAAAGAAGAATCAAAGCAGCATTGTCAGAAATAATTAAAACTATAATTGCAAAAATAAATGGAAGAACAGCATCTCATGATGTTTTATTCGGGCTTTTTATTTTTAATTGGAATTGTTCTCCTGCTCGCTAATTGACAGAATAAAGCCAGGCACGGAGCCTTGGATGCGAATGAGCAAAGCTATCCTGGCTTTTCGGTCTCCGTCATGACAAACAATGGGAAAGGCCATGGGTTCACCAGAAGCAGACAAGCCCAGGGGATTTGACTTGAAAATTTGCCCTTATATACAGACATAAAGCATCTCTGCATTATTTAGTTTAGACAAAAGCCTAGATACACATGCCTTAGCACCACCTATGAGCACCCATTCAATGATCGCCGACAAACCACTGTTGGGTCATTTTACAGATGGGGAAACTGAGGCCAAGAGCAACAGAGGGACCTCCTGAAGTCCTGGTGTCCCTGCAGCCACAGCCACAGAGAAAGCTCAGCACAGCCCATCTGCCAGCTATTCCCTCTAACCACTGAAACACGCTCTTTCCCTTAAAAAAAACCCAACAATATTTCTTAAATACAGATAAAACTATAAAGCCTTGAAATTTTGAGCAGCTGGTGGTTTATGTCTTTATGAACTGTACTGATGCCTGTTATAAAGGTCGGTTTGCCGGCGGCACAGCGGGACGATCCCGTTTCCAACCCCGTTTTAACACCACTGAATATTTGCCACAGTTTCCCCTCCAGAGATGCTTCCACCACTGAGATGCAGCTGGGATAAAACCCAAACAAGGTTTCCAGCCAGGATCAACCCATCGGGATGGCCAACCATAACCTGCCAGTGCTGCCCCCACAGCAACCGCAGGGCACCCATTCAACGTGTGGAGAAAGCTGCGACTCAATGGCACTCTTCCCAAAAGCAGGAACTTAATCCTTGTTTCCACATCAAATCCCAGCTGGGAAATTAAAAAGTGACCATCTCCAACCTCCCTGCCAGTTACCAGTGTGCTCCTTGCTCCGTTTCGTGTCCCAGACTGGTGGGTAACACAAGTTACTGCTGCCATCTCAACTCCAGGAGGTTTTGTGTTTCAGAGCCAGTTTGGTTTTATTTTTAACACTACACAGAGAATTTGCAAACTGCCTTGAGTTTCCCAGAGAGGAAAGGTGCCTGAGTATTATGGGAATTGTTTGTTCTTACAACAAATAGGAGTGAATTACCAACAATCTCTGCTTAAAACAGGGAAATTATTTGTTGCTGATCTAAGATGACCTACAAGTTGCCTGTAGATGGAGCCTGAGTTTCTGCAAGGAATATGCTGAGCCTCCCTCAGAAAAAGGGTGGAGAGCTGGAAATGGAAGCACCCAAAATCCAATACAGGAAAACCACAACCAGCCTGAGAAGCCTCCAGGTTTCCTCCACTGCTTTCATGCATGTCTGCTCTCTCTCTCAGCTCCTTTCTGCAATGCAAGGGGTGGTTAAAGAGCTGATCTTGGAATGCTAAGAGCTTCCACCAGCCCTGCAAAAGCCAGGGAAATATGCAGGTTCAGCCCATCTCACAACCAGGATGAAGGAGGACAGGAGAGGACCTGACCACTCCAGACCTAGCAGGATTGGGGCTAATTCTGCAGGAGCTGCACACTGGAATTACGGCTCTCAGTTTTTCCATCCCACCTCCTTGGTTTGAGGCCCAGGAAAAGTGCCATTTGCAGGGAGGACAGCAGAGGACACCCCATCTGCTCCTCCTGTGGGTGCACCAGGAAAAAGCACCATTTAGCAAAAACATCACCCACTGGGAAAGACTTCCCATGGCACTTTCCCCTTCCTGCCTTTCCATAGGATAGCACAGCCTGCCAATAAACATCAGCCCCATCCTCAAGATGCTCCATCTTTGGGCTCCCGCTTTCAACCCACCACTGATGCCACCCCTTTGGCTTGCTGTGTGCAATTCCCTGCCCACCTCCAGATCCCAAGGGAAGAGGGAAAATTGCTTGTCCAGAGGCTGCAGAGGGGCAGTAGCAGGGAAATAATAGGGAGAGAAGGACCACTGGGAAACAGCAATACAAGAAGGGATGAGGTACAATGGGAGAAAACGGGAGCTGGAGGCCAGAAATCTGCCTGCAGCAGGCAAAAGCTGGGCTTGAGGAGGAAAAGGGAGGGGGTAAGAGCATGGAAAAGGTGACTGGAGAGCTTGGGCAGGAGCAGATGCCAAAAGGGCAAATGAGTAAAACCAGGTGCTTTGGGGCAAGGGCTTCCTCTAAGTGCCAGCATTTAGGGGATGCAGAGTTTCTTATGAGAAGACTAAAATACCCCACTACTCCAGGGCTGACTGCTTCATAAACATCTCCTCCTGCAAACAGCACAGAAAAGAGGACAGAAGCTTAGAAATTAAAAAAAAAAAAAATAAAATAAAAAAGGAGATCCAAGTCAGCCCTCTGCTGGCAGCAAGCTCGGCTGGAGTTGCAGGGGCTCCCCAGGGAGCAGGCACAGGCACCCATCCTGCTCTGACCTCCACCAGCATCGCTTCAGAGGGCCCCAAAGCCCACACTTCACCACAGAGACAAATTCTGACAGCAAGGAAAAGAGCACCAAGGCCAAAGGCACCTCTCTGGGGGATTGTCCTTCTTTAAACTGCCTCGCTCGCTCCAGCTCAGGTTAATCATCATCACAGTTCAATTAGGAAGAGCACAAGGAGACAGAGCCCTCTGCTCTCCAGCTGTGCCACAGCCCCCAGCTACACGGGGCGATGACAAGCGTGTCCCAGTGGGTCCCTGGCAGGGACCGAGGAACAGGGATGTGCCCGGCACAGGAAACATCCCAAAGTCTGGCGGTGGCCGTGGCGGGAAGCAGGCGGACAGGCAACCAACGCCTCTCTCAGCAGCACGGAACTCACAGAGCCTCCAGCCAGAGCCTGATTCCCACCACCACCAAACATTTCCCCCAAGAGAGCCAACCTCAGCCACGGAAAACCTGCCTGACCACCCAGGCGAGCACAGCACCCTCTGCTCAAACCGGCACCAGCTCCTCATCCCTGTGCCAGTTCGGCTGCTCACGGAGAGCGTGACAGGCTCTGCTTGTGCCATCCCCGTGCCTGGCTTTGGGAAGAGCAGCTGCTCTCTGCTGCAGCCCTGCTCCTCCAGGTCTGAGCAGGGAGCAGCCAGCCTCGTGTGGGGGGCACACGCTGTTGCAGGGAAAGCAGACTAACTCCTCCGGGCTCGCTTGCTCCACACTCACATCCCACCATCCCTTCCCCGAGTCCCACGGCTCCCGGATTAACCGGCTCACGTCCTGCCAGGGCTGCCTGAAGCACGCACAGCACGACCCAGCGCCCCAGCCACGCGCTGACTCCCCACTGCCCTCCAAAAAAAAGGCTGGGCTGCTCTCTGCTCAGCTGGCCACGCTGCTGCGATGCCTGTGGAGAGCTGCTCTGCTACCTGGGCAATGCACCGCGTGCACCTGTAACTCATTCAGGGGATGAAAAGGGATGCTCGGCTGTATTGTGCGGCACAGAAGTGACCCATCTGCATACAAGCTGCCTGTGTTTCTCCTACAGCAAACAATGTAAGGGAAAGCATCCATCAGAATTCATAAGATGCACCCCTGGAGTAAAAGATTGATTTGATATTAACGGATTCGTGCGGAGACTATAAAGCGATCGAGGCAAACACTGACACCTCGGAGGCATCGCAGCCGCTGGCAGTGCAGGCTGGCACCGGTGCCAGGAGCACGGACCCCCCCTCCCCTCCCACACAGGCACAACTTTGGGAGTGTCAGGCAGCGCTAACTCCCTGTCTGCCACCTAAACCCCTGTGTCAGCTCCTCGTCTGGCACCCGCAGCCCCCCCCCCACGAGGTTGCCAGCCCCACGCTGCAGCCCGCAAAGCACCGGCACCTCCGTCCCCAAAAAGACACTCCAACCGGGTGACCCTGCCATGACGGGGACGAGCTGCCACCCGGAGTGTCCCCTGCCACGATGGGGACAAGCCCCTGGGACACGTGCAAAGTCTCCAGTTGGTCCCAGGACCCTCCGGCAGCCCCGCTGGGCACACGGCATCCCCCAAAAGCCGCAACCACGACCCCCTGAGCCCCCCAAGGCCCAAGGCCAGCTGCTCCTACCTGAGCGTGGCGCTCTCCCCTTGCCGCACTGTCACGTTGTCCATGGCTTTGGGGAAGGTGGCATCTCCGCTGCGCACGGGCACTCCTGCGGGCACAAGGAAGAGCAGCCTGAGACAGAGGACGACCAGGCACCTCCAGGGCAGGGCCAAGCACCCACCGACCCCCATCCTGGGCAGCGGGGACTTTTCCAACAGGCAAAAAACACACCCGACAAGGCGAAAAGGGGGAAGGGGCGGGTGGAGAGGAGGGATGGGGGGGAGCAAAACCACCGGGGCGAGCGCTGCGGAGCTCCACGGAGATCAGGAGAGCCCCCGGCAAGGCTGGCTGCGAGCGCTGAGCCTGCCGAGCGGCATCGGAGGGAGTCCCGCTGTCCTCGGGCGAGGGAGGAGGACGGGAGGGCCGGGGGGAGGAGGAGGAAGAGGAGGAGAGAAGGTGCGGAGCACGAGATGAAGGTCACAGATGTGCGGCTGCTGGAGACGCTACTTTCAGCTGCAGCTGGGCAGGCGCTGCGGAGATCTGGCATCAAAAGTTTATAACCCACGGAGGAAACGTGAGTGTCTGTGGCAGGAAGGGGAGGGCGGCATCGGCACCGGGGGGGGGCACAGCGGGCCGGGGCTGGGCTGTTCGCCGGCTTTTGCGCTTTTGTTTAAATTATGGAGGGAAAAGGAGAATTTAAAAAAAAAT
>WBMZ01011892.1:0-131391 GCA_013400975.1 Atrichornis clamosus
GGGCGATGTCGGGCCCGCCCCACCGCGCCCCCTCATCCCGGCCGCCCCATGTGCGCCATCCGCCGACTCCGCGCCGTTCCCCCCGGCCGGCGAGGTGATGGGCGACAGCCCGGCGCGGGGCCCGCGGGCCGGAGCCGAGCGGTGCCGCTGCTGCTGCTGGTTCTGCCGCCGGTTCTGCCGCCGCCGCGCACCGGGGACGGGGCTTGCAATTCCCGTTCCGGTCCGTCCTCCTCGGCGCTACGTGAAATGAGGGGGGAACCGCACAGAGAGCCCGCGGGCGGCTCCCAGCCCGGGGGCCCGGCCCGCTGCGCCAGGCGGTGCTGGGGCGCTCACCTGCCGGGGTCTCCCCGGACTCGCCCCGCAGCGCCACCTTTCCCGAGCCCGCCCGGCCGCAACCTGAGCAGCTCCATCCTTCTCCGAACCGCGGGGGCTGAAGTCACCCCCCACTCGGTAGCAGCACCAAGGGAAGGAGATGTTCAAAGCGATGTCGCTCCTGTTGCCGACTTGTACCCAGCATTTTGCAATCGGACCCGTTTGGGCTATTGGTCTGAGTTCAGCTGCTCGTTCTGACTACGCAGTGCAATTACCTTGTCTTCTCAAACTAACTCCTCTCAGCAAAACAGGAGGACGCTCAGGTTAAGCTTACTAGGACCTAGTGCTTTTTCAGCTTTGTCACATCAAACAGTAAGAAAGTGTGTACCAGAGTCGTAATGTTAATGTGTCCAGAATGAATATTGAAAAATAAAGCCACCTCTAACTTTTTTTTCCTGCCCTGCATATAGAAAACTGTCACCTCAGCTATAGTCCCTGTTTGTATATGTGGCTAAAATATTTCTGAATGTCTAGGTCTTAATCCTAGTAAGAATTATCTCTCTATCACAGCACATCTCTAGAAATGGTGAGAACTAGTCCTGTCCTTTTCCATGGTGAGAAGTAGTCCTGTCCTTGTCCATCCATAGAACTGTCTTGCGCAGAAAGCATTTTCTACATATGCATAAAATAGTAAAAGAGGCAGTTGAAGGGTTATTTTTAGGAGAGTAGCTGGAGATAAGGAAAAGCTTGTGGGAGGAACAGGAAAACTCTGAACGATGAAGGTGGGATAGGAGGAAATAGCATAACGCTCTTTACATAAAAGTAGGAATAGAAGAGGCCTTACGAGGTTAGCTCCTTTGTGGCTCAGCCCCAAGGCACGATCAACTACCTCTGTGTCATTCTTGACAAGTGTTTTTCTAACCCATTCTGAAGTCCTCCAGCGATTGCACCACTCCAGCCTCCTCAGGCAATCTGTTTTGACTTGCCATTGCAAACTGTTCCTTAATGTATAACCTGAACCTTCCTTGCTGTGATTTTAGAGTATTACATTAGCCACCAAAGGGACACCAAGCAGAGTATTGCCCTCAGTCTTTACATAGCTAAAACCCACTTCCAGACACTGGAAGTGCCACAGTTCTGTGGGCACTCCAGGACATCTCAAGAGCTGATGTATCTTCCTGCTTTCATCAGGACTGTCTTCAACTGATTTGTATCTTTTTTGAAGTCCAAAGCTGGTACTAAGTTATTTGGGATCTTGTCGTTGTTTATAAGAAAGAAAGGATAATCATGTACATATCACAGTGTGTACTCTTTTTCCATGCTTCCATGTGGAATGCAAGCTTTGCTTGTAACAGCAGTAGGCTGTTAACTAATGACCATTTTGTGATAAAATTTAGGCTCTTGTTGGTTTTGTTTCCCTCAAGATCACCTAATGCGTTATTCCTATTTCTATGGCTGAATATTTCTCCCTTTTGTACTGTCTGTATTGAATTTTTTTTTTTCCCCCTGAATATTTATCCAGTTTGTCAAAAATACTTTGAATTTAAGCCTGTCTTCCTCTGCCATTTACAAATGTAAAAAATTTATTCAATTCTGCAATCCAGATTGTTAGCAAGAACTTTAGTTCCTTACAGAGCTCTGCAAAATGTATGTTCCTACATTTAAGAGCATGCCATTGATACTTTACTGTCTCTGTAGTTTCCAGACAGTTTGCAGTACCTAAGTAAACTAATCTTGCTTAGAAGAGTGTCATGTGCAAGGCTTTGTTCGATTGTCTTAGTGATAAAGGATGTACTTCACTGTTTTCTTTTAACCTCTGGCAGGCTATAAGGATGTCACAGAAGACCACCAAAAAGGCTATGCATGCATTTACACCTTTTGATTGTTGCAGCTAATCAAGAAGGTATTCAGTTCAACTGAATTTTAAAAATTTGTGTTTACATTCAAGAGACGAATCCACACAAAGATTGAAAGTACTCAGAAAACCAAAGGGCATTGATCTTGTCAGAAATTCCACTTACTTTTTTAGCTCATCATCCAGAGTTAGGAAATTTACCAAGCATACAGAAAATTTTGATTCAGCTGCCTTTTTCTCTGAAGACATTCAGCCCTGATGTTCTTCCACTCAGTGCAAAAAGCATAATAGCTAAAACCATCCTAAGTATAGAAATGATTGCTATGAGATCATATAATAATTTTATAGAAAAGTAGGACTACTGGCAGGAAAGATTTAGGAGATGTTGCATCTGGAATTCCACAGTTTGCCAGTTATGTCTGCCTCTGGAGATCGAAGTGAATGCAGACATTGACTCTGGAGAGATGAAATTGAATCTAATTTCCTGAATCCAGAGAACAATTTTGTAGTAAGGGTCATAGTCCACAACTGGCAAATTCAGGTCTCCTTTGTAAGAAATTAAAGGCATATTTTTCAGCAAATATTTTTTTCACCTAATCTTAAGCCATGTAGCCCTATTAAGCATTGCTGAATTTTTAACACACTAAACTAGCTTAAAGGAAGGAAGGAAAAAGAAAACATCACTGTTGTGTGACTTAAAAGCTGCAAATACACAACAAGACATGCAGCAATAACTTATGCTTGCCCTGGAAGAACTTGCTGTGGAGCTGCAGAATATACAGTTTCTCCAGTGGGAATATGTTCAAACCTTCAAGTATTTGATGTTTGAAATCACAAGCCATAAACGATAAATAATGGAAAAGAGGCATCCTGAAACCATGCACATGTTGGCAGCACAATTTAATGTATTTGGGATGTATTTTCATTTCCACTCTTCTACATTCTCCTTAGCCAAAAGTTCCACCAAGATTTCTGGTATGACCTAGGACAGAAAAACAGAGTGTAAAACACCCTAGGCAGGGATAAGAACTACCAAACAAGATGACTATGAGAAGCTGTTCAGCCATACATTTCCATCCTAGAAGCTGAACTCCTCCGAGGTAAATTTTTTGAGATCACAGCTTTATGCATAAAATTACTCAAAAGAGACTCCAGCTCACGGCTAATCAATACTGCTCATGCAGGAAATCCACTATTCAGTGCATTTATTGCAGAAGCCAAACTCTGCCCTCATATGAAAGACAAAGCACCCATCTCCACATTCACTGTTACAAACAGCCGAGGTTGATGTGCTCTTAGCAGAGAATGAATCTAGTATCATGACGATTAACCATCTGTAATATTGCCATATAAAAGAGTGAATAAAGGTAATGGAATGGGAGTTTGCTTTGATTACAGTATTTACCTCCAGGTAACTCAGGATGTAAAATGACCAGGTCTGTTCCCATTATTTTTTTCAGTCTGCTTAGTGGGAGAGAGTGTTGCAAACCACTCTCAGAGGCAAGCAAGAAGGGCAAAGGGATCTGTCCTTTTGCTAGTTCAACCCTGATCTGAAACAGAGTTGCGAACAATTGGTGATTCTGGTATTTAGGGGACTGACATACTTTATCACACCTGGTTTTCATCCTCAGACATCCAAAGGTCCCTCAGAGCACCTCACATCCTCTCTCTGTATCGCTTGTCTTAAGACCACGAAAACCTCAAGGGAAAGGCATGGTGTTGGTAGCATACTGGAAATGGAAATTCAGTGTGAAACAAAAGTACTCTTTTACAAAAGTTCAAAATCCAAGATCCTCCAAACTCCCACGAAGAACATTTATTTCCAATGTCTTCTGCAGAGAAAAGTTTCAAAATATTCACCTCAAAAACTTAAAGGCTTATTTTTATGTAGACTCTGGCTATAAGTAACAATACAGGTACCAGTCTTTTATTGACTTTCTAAGTCATGTGGGCCTCCTTTGTCTCCAGTTTTGTCATCAAGTTACAAAATCGTCTTCACATATTTGTTCTGCTGCTAACTGTGGAAATATTTTTTATAAATCTCATTTGTTGGGTTTTTCTCGGAATCAAACTGTTGTTCCCAAAGTTAACTGAGAATTTCAGCTGAAAGGGAATGCTGGAAGCCCTCCTACACATATAGGAAATCAAGAAATTCAGTTGCCAAAGCAAACTCAAAAGAAGTTCCTTTTATCAAGATTTCTGGATCTTGGCTTGTGTTTTTTAAGTTACTGAGTTTGTCAATATTGCATAGAGCCAGAATATTTACTTAAGAAGTATACAAAAAACATTTAATAAGATTCAAAGCATTTGTAAATCTGAAGACCTCTCCTTTTTAGCTAGTGGAAAGTTTTCTAGGCATAGAGGTCCATTACCTTAAATAAAAACTTTAACAATGAAAAAACCTAAATTATATGAAAATATTATTGGGAAATGTATGTGTCTCATCCCACATCCCTCCCACCCACCCCCAAATCTTGGGCATTTTGAAAATAGAATAATTCCTGTTCCAGAATTGTAAAGTTTGGTTTAAATTCTGAAGAAAACCTCCAGTAAAAGTCACATAGAACTTAAATGAGCAATGATAACACCATGAATTTTTTCCACTTTCAGAACTTTGTTCTGTTTGACTAGCTGGATGATGGATGATTGCTTCTTCATTGTTGCTGTGCCACTACAAACTCAAGAAAGCAAACAAAAATGCTGATGGATCAGACTTTTTGCCAGTTACCTCACAAGCTGCAGATTCACTACTGCACAAAAGAAATCACTGAAATGTAAGGGTAATCAGAAAAGTTTATTTTGAGAGAGAAAATCAGTACAATGTCAAATATTTCTAAATAGCTCAGTAATCATAAAACACTGATGTCAGGAAAAATAGTTGCTCATTCTTCCTTTCACAAAAATCCACAGTAATTTGGACCTAAATATGGTACAGGAACATGGCATTTGCAGAAATTTGGATGAAAAAGTTATCTTCTTTTAGATCATTTTTTCAACAAACAGAAGCATTAGCTTTACGAGAACAGAAAAAGCTCAACTCTGTGATAGCTAGGAAAAGCATTTTGCTGTTTTGAAGATCAACCCTTCTTTTCAGTCTTCTTGCTGTCCCATTTCAGAAACCTTGCTATACATTTTCCAAGTATCTAGTAAGGCCTCACACCAACATTACTGTTTTCACATGTAAGTGTCTCCTTTTTCTGATAATACATAGAGCCTTCACACTCATCACATAATCTGACCCAGGTTGGATCTGAAATAACATCATATTACTGGAAATAAAACAGTACATTCTGGAAAGCCTCCTTAACTTGTAAAATGTGCAGAATATATCAAAAGGTAGCAGATGTCACCTTCAGTTCCGATTTTTCACTAGAGGCATCGCCTCCAAACTTCAGTGATGTCTACACAGATGAATAGGAGAGGAAAATGGGCTAGAGGGAGCTCCACATTGCTTAGTTGCTCATTTGCCTTCTGTGTTGTTTTGGGCTGATCCTGGGCTGGACTAAGCCTGGGTCCTGCACCGGGAATCATTTCAGTTAACAATATAAAAGGATGAATGGATGAGATGGCACTAGGTTGTTCATACCTGTGTCGTCCTCATGCACTACCAGTCTGCTGAGCATCACACGCCCCAAACCCTTGTCATGTTCCTGCCACTCCCTAGGGTACTTTACACATCTTTGTGGTCTGAAAAAAGTCCCTTTAGTGGTTTGCACAGACACCTCATGTCACCTCAAACACTGTAATGGCCTGCATCTTTTTCTTTCCCTGTTGTGCCAGAGCTCAAGACAACAGCTTGAGAAGTGAGCACACTAAAATGTTGGTTTGCTACTTAGAGTTCAAAATAACATCTAGTAGTTCCCTAACTTACCGATGGTTGACAATTTCTGTGAGTTATACCTAGGACAATGAACGCTGTATAAATACTTTCTGCATTTGTAGATGAAGAAATTGTCAAAGAGAATTTAAATGAAGATCATAATGCTGACAGCTCCAGTTCCATCACTGCAAATTTCTAGTATACAACTATATAAAAACATGAAGCAAATAAGAAGCAGAACATTTCTACAACATTAGTTCATTGAATTCCATCGTGCACTGTAGAAAGGCATAATAGATGGCACAGGAAGCAAGATGATGGTCTTTTATTTTGGGTGCAACCCAGCAATTACATAACCTGTGTTCTAATGACTGCATAGTGCTTCATCATTAAGGAGAAGATTTCATTTTATTTAAAATTATAATCACCAAATCCAGTGATTTCTGATGAGCTGTGTGAATGTGATTTGCAATATAGATTCCACCACATTCAAGTAAGAAAATAAATTCTGAAAGAAACAAAGCTCCAGATAAATACTGTATAAAGAAAGTATTTTTGCAAGGGACATTAGTAAGCTTTTTTTGCTTTTTTAATGATTAACATCTTTGACATTTTACATGCAAATGCTCAAAAACAGAGAGAAGCCAAGGTAGAACATAAAGGACTAGAATGCCACACAAAAATAAATGCTTACTAGCATCTTTACAACCAATAGCTACTGTCAGGCTGATCTACAGACTTACTAACCATGTATTTCATATTTCCCATGGAAGTTGTTATTCATATTTCAAAATAGCCATCATAAGAACTGGAAGATTTTTTTCAGATATTGCAATTCAGACATCACAAGCTGTCTTTTCAGTCTCAGACTTCATTCAGGCTCATAGGCTATTCCACTGTAGGAGGACTCAGAATGCATTAAAGGATCACACAGAAGACACACAGACATCACTGAATATTATGAAAGAAATAAAGATAAAACTAAAATTAAAAAAAATTAAAAACTAAATTTTTTGTGTTTGTTTTTTGTGGGAGTTTTTTGGTTTGTTTTCTGTTTGGTTTGGTTTTTTTTTTGTAGTAGTAGGAAGTGTGCTCCTCATACTCTGAATAAAAGACTAGATAATAATTGTCAAGAAACTGAAAGCAGAGAAAATTTTTTACTCCAAATAATCAGAAGCAGCACCAGGTGCTGGAACCACAGTAGCTTAACTTGAGAACTGATAGTGCTTAGACAACACTGAAATGTACATGGGGAAAGCCAGTAACATCCTCTGCTGCCGCAGTGAATCAATAGCATTTTGTCCTGTCCTTTCACTTCAGAATTAGAGCTCTTGAACACATGCATATGGCTTGAAGTTTTTGCTAAAAGTGAGAATAAGAACACCTTCATTTTAGCTACAGCAGTCAGGAGTGAGAGGTGAATCATGCTAAAGGCAATCAACCAGTACTTGTTTCTATGGCTTGGCAAACTTATTTTTTTTTAAAGCTAACATTCTGAAAGAGAAGCATTATTCCATGGTATTGTTCAATCTTAACACATGTAATTCAGAAAATGCCTCACCTCATTATTTAGAGGAAACATTTTTTTATAACTAGGATACTGGGGGCCTTCCACACCTTGGGCAGCAAATTTTAGTCCTTTAATACAATATCAAGACAATAATTCCATGTTCAAGGATAAAAAATAGCTAAGAATAGAGCCAAATGAATTTTCAAAAAACATTCATCCCCAAGTTAATGATAAATTTAAGAATAGCTAATGTTAAGAGCTCTTTATGGAGTGATTAATGATATCTGTCAAGTACTAAATCCCAAAATCTCTAGATTTTTTTCCAAGTACAGGCATCTGCAATATCATATGTACTAGAGGAGAGAGACAAAAAATAAGAGGAAGCTTTCTGCTGTAATTACAGGTTATACTCCATGGGAAAAAAGTCTGAATTTGATTTGATGTGGAAGCAAATGGATTGGTTAAAAACTAAACAACAGAAACCACCCCCCCACCAAACTAAAAAAAAAAGGTAAAACATGGACACTGTAAAGGAACTTCTAAAATTTGAAATAGCAAAATACCTTAAGACCTTAAGTATTCCATTTCAATGTAGAGTTCTCCATTTTGATGTATATGAGGGCTTTTGCTTAGCCCAAAATTAATTTTCCTGTTCACTTTTTCCTTTTACCCGTCAGCCTCCTTCCCCTGCCCACCTGTGTTCCCACGCACACATGCTTAATTGAGGAGATTTGTGCTTATGTCCTTCCCATGCTTTAAATGAGCTGGCGTTGAGGGCCTTGGCACGTCGTGAATGTAAATATGTAATATTGGAGCATATCACCCTATTCATGTTTCTGACCTGAAAAGCGTATAACAAGCATGTGAAAACATATCGTACTAAGCACTTAGCATGATAAGGAGTCACTACAGTTTGAACACCTCAGCAATAGGTAGGCCTTCTGAAGTTTCTTAAAAAATCTTCAAGCTCATCTTCTCTAGGTTTCACACTTGAATTAAATGCTTTCCAGCCATTGGGAAGCCATGAAAGCAGCTTGCATTAGTGGTATTAGACCTAATAAATATGTTTCAAGCTTTTTAAGACTGTTTGGCATCTAAGGATAAGACTGAAGACCACATCTACCTATATACATAGGAATTAATATGACAAATCAGGGTACTTCACAATGAAATGCCTCTTTTCAGATGATTATGTGTTTATGTGTGTATGTATAAGAACAAATTAAATTGTCATCTCTTCTCTCTTTCAGGTCTCATACTACGGCATTCTGCTAACAGAGGACTTCCTTGCCAAGAGAGCGGGCCCCATCTGTCATTCACTCTTCTTGCTTCTCAGCAGAGTTAAAAAGCCTGCCAGTTTCCATGAATAACAATGACACATACTCTTATATCTTGCAGAGATGCACAAATTTTATTGATGAAAAAGAGGGGGGGGGGAAATCCCAACGTGTTTAAAGCACTGAGCACTGCTTATGTCTGGTTTTGAGTGAAGATGGAACTGCCATTGTGTGTGCTTATAGCTGTTCCCTTGTAATTGCTGACCTAGGCCACTGCAACTCAGGACCTGTTTTCACACAAGTCTGTTTTGTAACCAACACCCCATGCTTTTACAAGGAAGATTCATCTGTATCTGGGTTCCAACACACAGTTTGATACTCAGTTCTTGACCATGTTGATACATCTGCTCTTAAAAAGCTACTTAAGCACAGTTGTTTGAACTCCTTTTCAGAAAGTATAAATGAATCATAGCAGAGAGGCATGTTTTGGGGGAGATGCTCTGAGACAGCATGTAGAAAATGTGCTTTTACTGCTACGAGTGCTTTTCATGGTAGGTTTAACAAATATAATTGCATAAATATAGTTATAGAGGCACATTTATACTACCTAATTTTCAGAAAGACTACATCTACCTATTTAGTAATAGGTTTATTTTGTCAGTGCAGAAGACTACCGGGAAAAAAATTCCAAGGAAGGAAAGTGCCTCATCCAATCTTACCTAGCTTTTGTTATTAGTAATGCAACACTATGTCAGTCATTGGTCAGCCTGGTGCTGGTCAAAACTTTATTACTAGCATAAATGAATTCAAATTTCAATCTGAAAAATTTTCTCTGATATCTTGATTTTTTAAATAAATCTATCTTCAATGTGTAAAATTCAGCTCTCCTAGAGGCTGATCAAGTACCAGTCTTTGGTAAAAATGCTGCTGAATATTATGTTAGATCTTGGCACAAAAAGAGGTATATGCAAATGACACTTTGAGAATCATCAGCAATAAAGGAGAAGTTTAGAATGTTATATAGGAAAAGATAGAATAGCTTGAGGGTTAGAATAATAAAAGGGAAATTGAATTGAGTATAGTCTGGGACAAGATCATATAGAAAATGTACAGGAAAAAAAAAGTCATGGAAATTGGGAACGAAATTTTGGCTACTAGACTAAAATTTCGTATGAATTAGAGGGAAAAAAAATTTTTAAAGGATTTTTCTAACTTTGCAATTAGGAGCATGCATTGTGGCTATGTGCAGCAGCAGAGACTTTGCTTAGTAGATCCAGGGGTCCCTTCCATCCTGAGGGCTGACTGTGTGACTAATGCTACTCATACCTAGGTCTGAAACTCTCCAAATTCTGTACTGCCCTTCTACGCAAGAGCCAGGAGCATTTTCTTTCTTAGTTTTCCAATTGTTTGCTTCTTTTAAGAATTAGTATTTCTAAACTGGATCCTTTTGAAAATGCTTACAATTCAACGTGCTGATGGCTTAGTCACTTTGGCAAATCAGCTGCTAAATGAAAAGAAGGTGAAGTAGCTGTAGCACAGAAAGAAATATTGTTTCTGCCCAACTGAAACCCTACTGAAACCGAGGGTCAAAGAGCCTTTTAAGGGAAGCAATAAAGCTGCTTCTATGTATTGGGTCACCCACTATGTCCTGAACCATACAAGCCTACAATTTCTTCTCTTGCTGATTCAGAACTAAGGTACAAAATCAGAAGACAAAATCTTTAGATTTTTTTGTTTAGTTGCTTTTTTTTTTGCTTATTTCTGAAGCAAGAAAGCTGTGTCCACAGCCTGAGAAGTTTTGGTCAGTGTCCCTGTAGAAGGACATTGATGATAAGTTGAAAAGTGTCAATGTTCCTCAGCATACATCATGATAAATTCAAACATGAAAATTCTACTTTTGGTGGCATTTCACCCCATAAAGTTCCTGGTTTAACAAGGTTTCAATTGCTGGCATTTTTCATGGCTGGAATGTCAGATATTTTACATGGCCAAAGCTTCACTGAATTTCAGAAAATATTACTTGCCAGTAAGTTTCAGAAAATTATCCATCAGAGAGCCTACTTTAGAAAGAGGTGGAATTAGATTCTGCACACATTTATTTTATTTATATGACATAGTCCCAGAATGCTTAACATTGAACTTTACAGTGACTCATGAATGAATTGCCAATATTTTAGAGCAGAAGAATCTGTTTCAAAATATGGTGATCATGAGCAGGCTTGGTTAGTAATCCTCCTTGATTAGTCCACACCCATCAATCTGTATCAGATAGAACAACGAATGAATCTTTCCAACACACACAAAGCATGTCCTAAAACTAATCTTTCAGCCTTTTCAGCTGCCTGTGTCGAAAATACAGTGTGCCTAACAATGTGAACTGTGCTATGTCCTTATTTGAGGGAATACTAGGAGATGAGTAATATGTGACCTGTCAGTATATGCAATCATTTTGTTGTATTTCAAACTGCATCAAAGGTTATTTTTCAAAGGTATTTTTCTTACCGGCATGGGAGGAAGAAGCTAGCCCCTTTGTGGAAGACAGCAATAGAAGTTAATAGCTGAAGCTAATGTGGAAATGACACAGCATGAAACATGAAATAAATGGTATATAACAGCTTTCAAGATGGAAATAACAACAAAAAGCTTCACTAAAGCAGACCAGAATTCTGCAGTTTTGATATACATACTGAGATGGTTCAGTAAGAAAGCATATTTTTATGACTACCAAAAGTTCATAGGAAAATGATGATGAGGTTAAAGAACTTCAGGAAGTTATAGAGTTGTTTGATCAATAGGAATGTACTAAAACAGTTTCTTCACTGATAATCTAAAAGATTCTTTTTGGTCATGTTTGTATTTCTAAATAAAGTCTCAAAAATGCATTAACTTGCAAACTTTACTTTTGATAGCTTAGCAATCTTTCTACCCTTTGTAACTGTTTCTCCATAAAACATCATGTGCTTTTAAAATCT
Organism: Atrichornis clamosus; assembly: GCA_013400975.1. Taxonomy (NCBI): domain Eukaryota; kingdom Metazoa; phylum Chordata; class Aves; order Passeriformes; family Menuridae; genus Atrichornis; species Atrichornis clamosus. Next base: position 11,747 of record WBMZ01011892.1, read on the forward strand.
TTTGACTCTGAAGTTATACTGCACATAGGTAGAGATAGTAATATAAAGACATATAAATGTAAGATTCAAGTGGTGTGATGAGTGTCAACAGTGCAGTTGCAGTTACAATTGGTAGCTCCATGGTGGAGCCAAAAGCATGAGCTTTACACTCACTGCAGAGAGAGAATCAGAAACGTAGTGTGAGTGTGAGAGCATCCAGCTTCCTACAGGGTAACTTTGTTCCAGCATACCCTACAGAACAGAGATTTCTTAAACTAAGCTGCAACTGAAGTGTGTCAGGAAGTCTATTTCATTAACTGAAATAGCTAGTTGTTTTTGTAGAGTGCCAGTCATCAAGCTTCATTGCTGCTGAGTGTAGATTATATCATAAGTATGTCACAGCAAGGGGGAAATTTCCATTTCAGAAAGGAAATCATACAAACAAAGCCATTCCACAAAGATTTCAGACTATAATCAAGTGTCCTGGGGACAATCAGCATCTTTGATTTTAGATAAATACTTTCATATGCCAAAGAACAGTATCATTCAGTGTAAAGCATCTTAATTGAGATGAACTGCATAAGTCATTCATTTACTAAATTATCATTCCAAAATTAGCTTCATAAAGCAAAGGGTATTTTTTTCTATTCACAAGCATATTTTAAAGTACAAAGAACCATGTATATCCATTTTTAGTGAAGCATTAATCTCATTTCCAAAACTGAAAGCTGTTTTATTCTTTAAAATTCTTATTTTTTAAGTCTTATAAACTTCAATATTCAGATACACATTAATGTAATATGAACAAAAAATAATGCCGTAAAATTAAAACAATTCTAGGTTATTTTTTTACTAGCTATGTACAGTTCTTTCATGAAAAAAATAGAAGTATCAAAACTAAAGTCATGAGTGAAGTGTGGAGCTGCTCCCCATGTCCAGTCAGGATAGATTATTCTTAGAAGAAGAATGGGTGCTTCCTAGTGCATTTCTTCTTGTCACATTGGGGACACCCAAAAGAAAAAGCACTGCCGATTTACTACATTGTTTGTGAATTTGTGGAAACAGAGTTCAGATGCCAAGTTATTACTCTGGATGAACCACTAAGTGTCACAGACAGTCCAGCCTGTTTGTTGCTGGCACAGGAGGACAGTCTCTTAAGCCAATTAAAAGCATTTGAGAGAGGTTTTGTTGTTACACGGGGCAAGACAATTTTATGGTTTTGTGAACCTTCACTTTGAAAAAATCTAAAAATGATGTTATCAGAAGAACTCACTTATGTCTGATTATGTGGGTTACTTCTCGTTCTAAAGCAAGCGAAGAGCATGCTGAGTTGAGATCAGGTTTCAGTTCCTAGTCACACCTGGTGTAAAGAATTAACAGTATCCTCCCATGTTTCTCTGACAGTGTCCTCACTGGTGATTAACACTCTAGCAATGACATTTATTCCTCATTTAAGAGTGGTAACAGGGTGTCACTTTTGCAACTTTCTGGAGATAGAATTTTTCAGGGCTGTGACCTTTAAAAGTGCTTGTAGAAGCAAATGAGCTACGAAAACGTGTTGTGTTTGTTTGTGCGTGTGTTAGTCATTCAGTATGCTAGCAATTAGGGAGAATATCAAATTTTAGGTTGCGTATGCAATGGGCATGCACATCCTGTACTCATTTTGGGAGGGGTACTTCTTATTCAGAGGCAGATACAGAATGCTAACAGAGTACGTTTTCATGCACAGCTATTATCTACATGTTCTATCATACCAAATCAATCTCCATTCATTGAAACCATCCATTTAAATGTGAGGGAACACTAGCTATTGAAACATACATTGCAAGTTAGTAGTGGATTTCCATTTGTCTTAGTGTTAGAGGTTAAGTAAGCTCTGAAGTAAGATCACTCCTGAGAAGTACTGTTTGAACTAAAATATACCTTTTTAATTTGTAAGCTCTTCAGTTAAGAGATGTATCTACTTACGCAGTATTTCAGAGATGGGAGATAAAAAGCTGGAAGCTTTACTACAGCTAAGGTGAGAGTGAAGCCTCTCAGTAGTGAGTCCAAGATACTGTGCTAATTGCCTGAAGCAAAAGTAGCAATGCAACACTAAATTGCGTGAAATGATAAAATTGTACGCTGCCTCCTATGATATACTTTGCCATCAGACACCTACTTCAATAGCAGAAGATATCAGGATATTAGCAAAGTTTTTATTGCGTCACCATTTGTTATTGTGGGTGCTACAGACATGCCACTATACATACCACGTAGCTGGTGCAAAGCGGAAGATTTGTTTTTTGCAAAAAGTGTACCACATCCCCATAAGGGAGGAGGCTAGCCGATGAGAACAGGCTGCACTTCCACTGATTATGGAATGAACTAATGGAATGAACTCTCTCAGAGTCTAGCTGGACGTCAAGGAGGCTATTGTATTAGCAACAGGGAGAAAAGGGTGCTGAGACGACAACTGTCAAGCAAACACCTACTCAGAATATTGCAAACAAGTTCAGCTGAGTTGATAAGGAGTATGAAACCGCTTATGTATCCAATGCCAGTTGTTTTGCTAAGGAAAAGAATTGTTGTGACTCACGAGAAGAGCAAAGGAATGCCTGAAATCTGTGAGAACAAGTCAGGTCAGTGCAATGCTAAAAAGTCACCGATATGCTGCTAACCAAGATAAAGAAGGTGGTAAAAAAAAATAAAAATGAGGGAGTCACTCTCTAAGTGAAAAATCTGTACCTAAATGAAGTACTGGTAATGCAGAATCTTAACACATATGAATCCCTGAAGACACAGAGTTCTAAAAATCATATTTAGGAAACTGTAGTAATTAAGATCATAAAAATAATTGAAAACAGTTACTTTAAAAAATATTACCAGGATGAGGTAATTATTAATTGTTTTTCCAACATGCATAAAGAAAACCTGGATTTTGGGCAATACAATTTGATTAAAGCATATATAGGAGACCAAACAGGAGAATTATAGCAATACTAAATAAAAAAGGTAACATTCAAGCTCAAAAGATATTGTTTTAACTGCAATTCTATTTTAATTTGGACATCATTATGTTGACTAAAGATTAAAAATAACAGAAATGGTATTGTTTTGATCCCTACAGACCAATAGCAATAATGCAGCTGTCCATCTCTTTCTCCACAAGGAAAAAGAATATAGTCCCAGATACTAGGAATTGTGTTAATACATAGATTTTCAAAGGAGTGATTTCCCCAAAAATAAGGTCATCATAAGTCAAATGGGTCAGAGAACAATATTTAAAGAGAAAGATGTTAAAAGAAATTTGGAAACTCTTTTAAAATAGGACAGCTGCTAGAGAGAATAATCATGTGGTAACAATTCTGTTTTAAAGGTGAGAATGACATCCAAAGCAAGTCCTGGTTCAGCACAATGTGAGGACAGTACTTAACAGTATAAGAAAACAGCAAGTAGGAAATAGATAATAAATCAGTAAAAACTTAACGTTTATAGGATATAGATATCTGATAAAGGAATTTATAGGCTTTGTGAAAAATGCATGGTAGAATGGGCTTAACTAACCTTCGTCAGAAGATTTAAATGTTACCAGGTCAAATGTACTGGGGAGTAATTAGGTGCATCTTGTAGTGGACATGGTAAACTACCTCCTTACAGTGACAGACCTTGTAACTGCTTTTTTTTTGCTGTCTGCCCCCACCATCAGCAGTGGTAATTCAAGTAGTGGTAATTCAAGTCTAAAATCACACAAACTCATATGAGAAAATGCATGCAATTTCAACAGTGAATGGGATTAAGCTTTGCCATGCTTTATTAATAGGATGGATGGACCCACCTCCTGTTTTTCTGGAAGACATGCTTTATCCAGGAATATTTTTTGGATTCTGTGCAGGGTATCTTGGCGGAAGAGAAGGACTAGTTACTATAGAGGTCAGGCTAAATGTTCCAATAATACCTGCATTCAAAGCGAAACTTTGAATAATAGCATTGAAATAGCCTCTTCTCATGTCATACTTATTAGAGGAGATAAATCCCTGGCTGTATGCCCTGGGTCTGCTTCATGTTGTTAATCACTTTGTAATTTTCCTTAGAGAATATATTGACTAAATTGCCTCTGTCTCAGAAAATTCCTTTCCCCCTTTATATCTTTATGAAACATCTATAGCTTTTCTCTGCACTGAGAGAATAAAATAACTTTACTTCTTTTAATATTTCAGTGTTCCAGACATCTCTCAGTTTTCTCAAATCTGAAAGAGCAGACATATCTTTTGGAGAGCAACTCAAAATTTGTAGAAGGCTTTTAAAATCCTTCCTCCACAGTAACTTGGAAACTGCTTTCCAGAAATTTTCAGTTCCTTCCAATTCTTTTTCTTTCTTCACCTCTAATAACACTTCAGAAAAACTTACCTCTATGAAAAATAAATTAACTGAGAAAGGAAATTTCCTTTTCCTTAAATACTTTTCTGCACTAAGTGCCTCAGCAAGCTTTCTAGTTTGACCAGTTGAAATGAAAAAAGAAAAAGATTATTTTCATGCAGTTTTACCTTTGCTGTTGAAGATAGGAAAAGGCAGGACACCAAATAATACTTTAAAAAAAAAGTCACAGCTTGTGTCTAAAGCGTGACATTTCTCTCTGGAATACCGTATCATGAGCTGATAATGTTGCCATTAAATTAAGGGACAATTCTTGGTAAGAAAGCCTAAGGCAGGAATTGTAAACTTTGCTGATAATCTGGTGTGAAGCTGGGACAATCAGTCCCGATTTAAGGCCAGGATGATGGGGAAATTTTTGGGTCACGTGCATCAATATATTTTGAACTTCAAAGCACACACTTTGATGATCTTTCCCAGTGTGGGAACTTTACCAAGAATTTACACACGATGAATTGAGGCACAAGAGAAATTAAAGTGGAAATTACAACAACAGTAAATGTAATAATAACTCTTCCTTATTATAAATTTACTATTATAAATTTATGTATTAAGACCAAAATCCAGAGCTGATTGGGACTCTTAGGAACTGAGACCACTAAGGATGCTCCCAGGAAATAACACATCACATCACAGTGCATCCAAAGTGCCTTCTTTTACTGCTAGGGTGGTGAAAAAAAAGCTGTGGTATCAGGCTTTCCGGCATTCCCTTTGTCAGTTAAACAGAAGACTAACCTATAAAATTATGTAAAGTGTACACAAATGTATGTTAGTTACCACTTTATGCAATATATACAATTTCTTTCTATCTAGTGCCCCAAGGCACAAAATATTTGTTTGATTTTTCTTTGGACTTAACTCAAATTTAAACTCTCCTTCAGGGCTATCAGATGAGCTGCCCAGAAGAAGCTCAATGGAGCTTGAATCATAGCAGGTGCTGAATGGATGTGCTCCCTTGCCAGTAGCTGTAGCATGTAGCAAACTTGCCTTTATTGGCTTCTGAGGCAGTGAATCTGCCCTAGTTTTTCACCAGAGCCCCAGGCATGCTGCTGATCATTTAGATTTAAGCTTATTGGAAACTCTAAATGCCTCTCACTGCAGCTACCTGTTGCTTTTTAAAAAGATGCAGCTGGCAAGTTGACTCAGAATTCTGCCTCAAACTTAATAAATTGCATTTAATCTGCTTACTTTTTCATACAAAAGATCTTCTTTGTTAAAAATGCATTGTCTGGCTTTGAAGCAGAATGTGGATGAACGATTGATGAGTGTCAGCAGATACTTGTTAAAAATATTGATTTTCTGTAGATAACTGCATCTAAATATTTAGAATATATTACTGTTTTATATAACCTTAGGAAATAAGTTACTACAGCTTTGGCATTCCAGTGCAGAAATTTAGTCCCTGTTGTTAAGGTTTAGTACCTGATATTAAGGTTTTTCTCTCAACGTGTTTTGGGTTTTGTCTTTTCTCATAGTACTCTAGAGCTAGGTAATTATATTTCTTTGTGAGTGAGACAGATCAACTAGATACTGTAAAATGCACCCAGTTACTCTTCTTCTGTTTTACTTACATGGAACTTTAAAGTTTCTATAAACAGCAATATTTTCTAAGGGCTGTTTCTGTTTGACCTAGATATAGATGTATATAAATATATATGCAGTCCACCTCAAGTATGAAGCAAAAACTTATCTAAAATTGCCTTAAATGTTATTGTATTTGCTCTCAGTGGAAAACCAAGCAAATCCAAACACTCCCAGCAACTAATTTTAAAAAAATACCTATTAATTTACACATAGCTGAAATAATAGTCCAAAAGGTGACCAAGATAAATAGTTGCAATTTAAAAACTGTTGACGTGACCTAAGCTGCTTTGTAATTTGCTCTTAAAAGTGATGATTTTGGAAATAGTTGGTGTAGAGGTGAACAGCTTAATGTATGATACATGTATTTAAATTGCAGGATTGATAGGATTATTCCTAAGAGTGAACTTTAATTATAACTAAATTTAATAAAATTTATCCATAAACTGGATGAATTCTTCCAGAGCTTTGGGAAATAAAGAAAAGCAAAAGGAAGATACCACACCAGCAAAATAAGAGATGAAATTAGTCCCATACTGAAACATTCTTGCAGAGTCCAAGTTAGCACTTAGAAAAGAAAGTCTTTAGTATTCAGAAGTCATTGGCTTAACAAATTTTGATCAAGTTTGAACTTTTTAACTTATTATACTTTAAGGAATACTTTTACTGGTGGAATTTACATTCCTTTAATTCTGTAACTTTATGTGCCAGTGCACTGATGGGCCTAGGGGAACAACTGAAATATAAAACTGGTAAAGACCAGATAGGCTTCAGAAACAAACCTAGTCTGTCTTACTGACAGGGGTCATTTCCATTAATATCATATCTTAATAACTATGCCCTTAGACTGCCACAGAGCCCTGCACATTAGCTTTTCTCATGAACCCTAGGATTGAAAGTTGTTTATAAAAAGGATAAAAGCATGACACATGGTTATAAAAAGGCATACTTCATCTATTAAGATTGATCTTTCACTTCAGTGCACATACTTCTAAAACATCCCTATTCCTTTAGGCTGAAGGTGAGGTAGATTCATATCTTCAGGCCAAAATTCACAATTAGACTATTTTTCAATTATTTCTAGAGCAGCTCCCTCTGGTGGGTAATGATTATCAAGAAGAGTATATTAAAAAAATAGATCCCATCAACTCTCACTGTTCTGTTCTTATGTTGCAGTGACCATGGTAAATAGAAATAAGCATATCTGAAAAATCCTACTGCCCCACAGCTATTTAGTAATACAGCCCTAAAGTAATACTTGCCACCTTACAGGTACTAGGATCCTAAACAGCCTCTGTGGAGGGAACTTGTGTTTTGCTTCCCTGATTCTAAGAAATTATATAATAATCACAATTCACTTTAGTTATTTCTACTGACTGTGAGAAACAGTTAAGTACAATTGGCTATTTGTCCAGAAAATACTACATGTTTAACTTGCATAAATAATCCAAATGACTTCATCTGTGCCCTGTTGTGGGATGGAATGCCAAATGGGCTCATCAGGCATGTGATTAAAGATGTGTATTTGGCTTTCAGGCCGACAACAGGAAACAGATGAAGTAATTGGGATTATTGAAGTAAATTAAGTATTGCACTGTAGTGACACTGCTAAGGTGAGTAAAGATTAATAAACTGTTTTTAAAACCAGGAGGGGAATAAGTTTTACAACTTATGCTTTAGCTTAGCTTTAACAGGAAATAAGTTTTTGAAAAAAATAAGGAAATAAAACAGTGAATGATGCTGAGCACCAAAAGCAGAGACTTCTATGTGAAAAATGACACATCTGTTTTATTTTACTTACCGAAGAGTGATGGAAATGGCAGAGAAAAACTTTAAGATGGTAGAGAGTGAAAGAGCACAGCATAGCGGTGCTAAGAGAAATGCTTAATTCCATCTAGCATTATAGCTAAAAGTCCTCCTTTTTCTATATATTTGAAGGGCATGTTGCTATTTCAAGATTTATTGAGAATCTTTTCCTGAATTCTGACCCTGCAAAATAGGTCAAGGCATCTTGGATTCTCAAATCCTTCAGTATGTCAAAACCTAGAATAGACCCACCTGTTCCAATTTTCATCTGTTTAATTTCTTCTATTGCAGTTGACTCATTGCGATGTCTTGTAAAACTTGTACTGGGAAAACAAAGTTAAAATATACTTTGAGTATGTCCAGATTGTTCAATCTAGAATCTTGGTGTTAGAGCAATTATTTCACTAGACTATGACACATCCATGTGAGAAATATTTCTCATACCTTGTAATTGTGTGGTAAAGATGTTAAGCATGAAAATCTTCCTACTATTTTCCAAACATATTCCTCTCCTGTAATCTGAAGCAATTTTTGAGTAAGGCAATGATGACCTGTTTGTACCCTGACACTGATAATACTGTTTAAATGGCAACTTTTGAATCAAGGACTTCTATAATCAAGTATTTTCTATAAAACAGCTTTAATACCAATATTTCCAGTAAGGGATGTTTTCAAACTAGACAATTTCACCCATAAACAAGGAAAAAATCCCTTACTTCTGCTGTTATGTGAAATTAATGGAATATGATTCATTTAAAGCAGTTACTAATTTATTCCACTTTGCAGCAAATCACTTGGGAATGTTTGCTGCTTTTAATTTGCATGGGTTTTCTCTTCTACAAATCAAATTATTAGCCAAGCCTCTTGTTAGGCAGAACTGTAATGAAACTGGAGTTCATGGGCAGTTAGGCAGAGCTGCCCTAAGCCTTTGTTTTTGCTGGGGTCTGCTGCTTGCTAATAAGATGCCATCATAGGACAGGAGTGCCTAAGGCTTCTGATATGACACAAGTGAGAATTATTGGGGCTACAAAGCTCACTGAGCATCCAAACACTGTGCTTTATGAGCATATTTGAATCTCAGCCATGTAGTTTTATTCTTTTGACTGTTTCTTGTTAAGCAACTGTACTAAAATATCAGCAATGTCAAAATCTTCCTGGATGGAAGCATGGATCATAAAGTACCCATATTTGTCTTTCTCTATTATGACATTGTCAGCATTTCTGAAGACAAATCTTGTTTTTTCTCTCTCACAATGATCCTGTAAGTTCTTTGTCATTCACTGTAAATACTTGAGTAGCCCTCAATGACTAAGGCTGACAGGTATATCGGGTGGGTACGAGATCAGACACCAGCTTTTCAAGAGACCCCTTTTCTAATGAGCCAGCCTGGTTGCATTCTTTGGAGGGACGGGATTATGGCAATTGTGCATTGCACAGTAACACTGCCTTGAGTGTGGCGTCAAGAGAGTTCTGAGGGAGAAGTACATAAAATTGAAATAAAAGCCTCAAAGTAACCACTCCACTTTGCAGAGTTTTTTCATATACAACTTGCATTTATGCTATGTAGTAAATCATAATGACATGATACAATTTCCATTACTTCCCTGTTCAATAGTGCCATGCTATTCCCCAGACTTCAACTATTCGTTCTAGGATTGTCAGTCAAAGAGGGAAGCTATTTTATCTGAACAGCTACACGAACATCTTTTACTTGCAGTCTTGGCGATCTGGACCACAAGGATAAGATGCTGAAGACCTTTCTTCACCTGAAGCATTAGGAAATTTTCCCAGAGTGAATAAAAGCAACTGCAGAGATGCATTCGTTGAGATACAGCAGAAACCTTTAACATGGCACAGTCTATTTTCTATTATGGATTATTGAAAGTAATTTACAGATTACACAGATAGGCAATTCATAGTGAGTTCTTCAGTTTAGCACTTCATTTACAGTGGCATTTTGTATGGAGTACCATGGGTATGTTTGCCATTTCAGAGAAGGAATGCTAGAGTTTAGTACAAAACTAATGTGCAGCAAACACACAGACTCAGCACAACAGAGACATACCTTAGTACTTTGGGAAAATACATATTTCTTCTATTTATCTTGAAACCTTGTCACATGAAATTACAAAATATACCACATGACAAAAATCTAAATTAAAGCACAATTTCTAGCTCATATTTTCCCTCACAAAAGCAATTTGCTATCCTGCAGTCTGGGGGAAAGAGGAGCTTTTGGGTCTTGTGTAACCTAGTAATTAATAAGTTTTACAATATTTGCCATTATTCTCTGTAGGCAATTTTATGTCACTCTTACAGAACTCCACAGTTCCTCTGGGGGCTATCTCTATGTCTGCTCTTTGGTGAAATTTGCTTTAATCTTTAAACATCTCTTAGAGTCACAGACTTGCAGAATATGCTGAATTGGAAGGGACCTATAAGGATCATCAAGTCCAAATCCTGGCCCTGCACAGGATATCCCAAGAATCACACCATTTGCCTGAATGCCTGGTCTTGGTATCAGATTCTTCAGCTTATGGAAGTCTTTCTTCCTTCCCTGTTTAAAAACCAGTTTCTTTCAATTCCTTATCTGTGGATGGCCCTTTTGAAAATAAGGTTCCCAAAGTAATTCTGGGATGCATTTTAATAATAAATACACTTCTCTGCTATTAAGTAAACAGCATCAGAAGTTTGATTGATCTATTTTTAGATCAGAAGGAAGGCTCAATTAGACTCATTAATGTATATATTTTTCCAAGAGTGGTCAATAAAAACATAAATGAAAATATAATCCAAAGTGGATAAATGTTAGATGGCATGTAGTTTAAAGTATATGTTTCTCATGTCATGTATGACTGCTACACAGCAACTCATTTCAGAACTTGTAAAAAGAGAGAAAAACCAACATGATTTAGTTGTACTATGATTAATAGTTAATACTGTTAATAGTTAACTTTGTTAATAGTGAATACTGTTAATACTGTAATTAATAGTTAATAATGTTCTCTTATTTTTATAAGGACATAAATTACTGTCACAAGGTCAGTATTTGATAGCAGTATTTTGAATCAAATCCCATCCTTGAGCTACAACTGTAGCAGTGGTATATAAAAATGTGAAGCTTGTAAAAAAGAGAAATTAAAGAGAGCAACTGATAATGGAAAATAGAAGAAGACACCACAATAGACAATCAGAATAAAAATAATATTACAACAAAAGCCTATCTAAAAGGCTCCATCTCGGAAAACAGGGCCATTTTATTTGTAATGAAAGAGGAGGATCTTACAGCAAAAATAAATCAGAGATGGGAAAGTTACAAGTAAATCAGACCAGGAGAATCATTACCTTTCATAATGTAAATGTGAAACCATTAACAATGCAAGACAAAAAAAAGATTTGAGGAACGTCTTAGTAAATACTCCTAGGCTATGAAAAATTTTACAGATTTATCATAAGCACAGAGTCTGCCCAATAGCTGTGTGGCCTTGCAATCTTGTGCCAAAGATCTGTGATTTTAGGGTGAGTGGATCCTGTAGGTACAGAAATGAGTGCTATGAGAAGAAAAAGCCATCACAGAAAATTTGAGCATTCCAATGCAGAGAAGCTAAGAGAAACTCGTACACGGACCATTCTTTACAGAAGATAAGTCTGAGGAATTATTTCAGTCAGACATGCTAACAAATCATTTTCAATAAGAGATCAATAAATTGAATAGTAATAAATCACCCAGATCATGTGTGATTTATTTCTATTCAATATTTCAAACTGAAATTGCCAACATGTTAAGCAGATTACTTAGACTTTCAATCAGCTTTACTGCCACAGGAAAGGAAGATCACTGGTGGAATTTCAGCTTCCTAGAGAAATCTAGGTTATTCTGTAATAACGCCAATAAAGAAAATGGATAAATTCTATTACACACACTTAAATTAGTAACTAAAAAAAACCCCTAGACATCAAACAAAGGGTGATGAGGGAAACCATTGAGTAGCTTCTAGATAAAAACATTTAGGCAGCTCTTTATTATCCACTTAGGAAAAGGGATGGCTTGGAGAGAATCTTATACAGCACTGTGGGCTTATGAAGGCTCTGAATCAAATGGAAAAAAAAAAATCTGTTCACTTTTTCCTGCCAAGGCACCTGAACTACGTGATGCCCTTAAACTATCAAGCAACAGATTTAAAACAAGAGAAAGAAAAAAAAAAAGTAAATTATATGACTTTGTCATGGCATTTAGGAGTAGCCAAAATGGGTTAAGAAGTAACTAAAGTAGTGATAGATGAACACCCATCAAAAGCTAGTGTATATGATATGGGAGAAAATAATAAAATATAAAGTATTGACTTTAGGAGGAAATACTGAAGGATCATGCATCTGCTCTCTGTTCAATATGCTTTCCCGATGCACCTGTGACTGGCCACTGTCAGAGGTGGGACTGAGCAACGAAGGGTTGTTGCCCTGACCATTACGATCATCAGCAACTATATTGCTGCATTCCTAATGCTACAGCACTTTGGCAGAAGGGGATGCTAAGGCAATCATATCGTGCTCAGATAAACCAGGAAAGTTCAGAGCTCGTGTCATATACTTGTAGTTGAATTTTGGAGTTGCCAAGTGTTTGTCAATAACTGTAATAATTCAATTAGCATTTTGAACAAATCGAGTCATGGCTAGGTTTTTTATTATGTGGGAGGTGGGCTTTTCTTTTGTGGGGGAGAGAGTGTTATCTTTTTTTTTTTAACAGAACACCTAGTATGCACATCATTTAAATTTAGATGTTTACATTCATTTTATCATGTTGCAATTAAAGCCCAGAGTAATGAAAATAATTCTGGCAAAATCTGAGGGAAAGATTATATAACAGACAAGGTACAGGGTTCATGGCACAGTTACTCGATAGTATCATTCAAATATGAATTTGAACATGATAATCATTATTAGTTTTGACATTTGCCAGTGCCATGCCTGAGTGTTACTTACTTAGAAGGCTAGTTTTATGTAATTTTTAGTCTTATAATGTATTTCTTCTGACATTCCTTTGCCTTCAGTCTTGATGTTATATATTCAAGTGTTATAATCATAGAACGTTGAAACAGTTTATAAAAACACACTGAAATATTATATGACAGTATTTATGTAACTATCAAAATTTAGTTTTAAGTAAGTTTTATGAATTCTTTCTTTAAAAATATTGTTCCTGACATTTACATGTAAGAGCCTAGACAGTCCCTTCAGAAATACATTCTGAAGAAAATAAAAGAGACTGGAAATAAATATTTTCTATAATGTGCTGTTACCACATCTTCTCTACATGACATCTATAGTTAAAGTTCCAACCCATACTTCTAATACTTATCTGTGTCCCTTCCTTTAAAGGCGAAAGAAATATTTTTTTTGTTTGAGTGAGAAAGCTGCAGAACTTCTCTTTAAACTGCTGAAGTTCTTTGTAGTGCCAGACGCTCTCAGGCAGGTTTTAAAAACATACAATAGATTATAAAACCTCTTTTAGTGTGTGGCATTTTTTCTGAATGCCATGACACCATACTGAAAATCACATACCTTCTAAAAGTGTCGCAATGTAAACGTATTGCCTCTGCAATAGAGACTGCTGCCCTTTAAGAAAACAGTTTTCTTCCTTTGATAATATTTTGAGATATGTCCTGCTGCTGTTCCTTTCAGAGTGCTGCTTTATCTTACTTTCTCGATGCCCTCCTGTAGAGATAGGCTTCCTTCCCATCAAATCATGCAGTGTGGAGCACATCAGACTCTGCAGAGTTCCTTAAATATTTGGCTGAAGGTCAGTCCTGCCATCCAGGAAAGAACAAAAACATAGTTTTATGCTTTGCTACACTTGAAGAAACTTGGAATAATAATAGAAAAAGAACACAGGAACCACTTTCCCAGTGTGATGGTGTTAATTTGTAACCCTGCACCTCTATAACTTGTGCAAGTGGAGGCTTGCCAACAGTAGCAGCTGGATGCTCAGCTGTGCATATTTCGCTTATTGTACAAAGCCGTAGAAAGCAAAGATGCAGGCAAGTCGTATGTGAAGAAAAGGCTGGGGATTTTCTGCTGCTGACACCGTGCCATTGAATTATGGACAGTGGTTTGGTGTGAAGCCTTGATCCCGCTGAACAATGGCAAAATTCCTGTTACCACTTCATCTGGGTGAATTAATGTGGAGTATTTTGGAAGAAGTCATGGAGACCTAGAGTGCCAGAGAAGGAAAGCCTTTCCTGTACACTTAGATTCTCTTACGCTTTATGCCAAAAGCCTGATCATAGATAGAAAACACTGCTTTAGGAAGATTATTTTGGAAATACAGAAGTAAACATGGCAGGACTTCAGTGCCACTATTTACCTAGAAATAACATTCATATGCACACAACAGATTCATCATTTCATTAAAAACACACTTTAAGAAGTTTTCTAGGAAAAGTTGACAAAGCTATGGTATAAACTTTGAATAGCTTCAAATAACCACAGTGTTTGAAAGAAAATAAGGTGCTTTGCTTTCATACATGGAATTTTCTCTCCAAGAAACAATCCTAAACTAGCAACATTAGAGAAATATTTGGCACATGATACTTCATTGAACCTCCAATAATTGTAATTCAAGAAGTCTAAGTTCCCAAAAGCACAAGGCACCTCTCTTTTATAACCTATAAAGAGGTAGTGAGACGTTGGATTATGGCAGTAAGACTGAGGATTTTCAGAGAATCATAACAGAGTCATTGAATGGCTTGGGTTGCAAGCAGTCTTAAAAATCATCTGGTTCCAGTGCCTCTGCCATGGGCAGGGACATCTTTCACTTCAATTTTAGGAATTTCTAAAGTATGTTTATTATATGCTTTGTCCCACATACTGAGCGTTCAGTCTTTATGCTCAAGAATAGGTATTAATAACCACAAAAAGTAGTAGTAAAAATAACTTAAAAGAGTATTTTCTAAACATTTTTTTTCCTGTAAAATACATAACAATCACAGAACATTCATTGCCTAAGTATGGCATATTTTTTCTTGACCACAGTGGGAAGGCTTTCTATAATTCCTGGTTTTAAGGTGATTCTGGAAATCACTCTTTTTTGAGCATCTTTAAAAGTCTTCATTGCACGTCACCACAACTCTGCTTCTCCTGCTTGCTGTGCTTGTCTTTGCTTTGCACGCTTCATTCTACCAGGTTTTTTCTTCCTTTTAATTTTCTTTGGCTCTACAAGCAAATACATTTTTCATTTTATTCAAATGATAAAGTGTTTTTAGTGATTTGTCAGGCTCATAAGTCACTGTTACCATAGCACCTGAAACCTTTCTTTATGATCTTTATGACCTTACACAGATGAAGATCAACATAACAATAAGATAGGGAAAAGTTCTTATTTTCTACATTGAAAAAAGAGAAACCACACTGCTAAAGCATGAAAGAAAGAACCACTGGGCTGGCTTTTCCACTCATAAAGCTTCCTGTCTGAGATGAGTTTTTCAGTGATATAGAATCATTAAGGTTGGAAAAGACCTGTTAGATCATTGAGTTCAACCATTAACTTGGTATTGCTTAACCTAAATGCGTATTTTCACTTCTGCATCAAAGTGCCATAGATTGAGCTTGTGATTGCCTAAGCAAGCAGAAGTATTATTAGAAGCATATTATGTGTAAAAATACATTGTAAATCAGTTTAGATTAGTTTCTACCTCAATCTTAATTATATATGCAACAAATACCTTTATTAACTTAATAATTATTCTTTGCTTGTAATTTCAATGTTAACAAAAGACAACTTAATTGCTTTAAGAAATTTACTGTTACTGTATTTTCTGTGAATTATCAAGTGAATATTATGTACATCAATCACTATTGTAGTGTTGAAAAAAATTGTAATTACAAGAATAACTCACATTTTAATAACACTAAATGGTGTTTCACTATGTAAGAGTCCATTGTCAAGATGCATAATATTCAGATTTCCTTTCACTTAATAACAGAAGGCATGAAGAGGAAAAAAAAAAGACATATAATTTTAGTACCTTCATATTTTTATTTCTGTTAAATATCACACTGAGTATGGTTCACATTTATCAATTTGAGTATGCAGCTGTTATGGGCTGCTTTTGTGTACATAATTTCTTTTATTAATTTTCCCACAAATCAAATTATATGAGAAGAAAAAGGGGAAATAAAGATAATAGTTTCATAAATATCTTAAGGGCAAACCAAAAATTGCATCACGAATCTTTGGTATATTTTTCTTTTATTCTGTATTTTATCTGGAGAATGAGGAATCAGAAATTCTCATATAACTTTATTTTTTTTCTCAAAGAAACCAAACAATGATTAAAATTGTTTCCAGCCTTCTTTTCACATTCTTCCTTGCTGAATTATACAAGAGATAAAAATTAAGGTGTTGGGTTTGGGTGTTTGTTAAGTCTTTTTTGTGGGGATAAAAAACCCCACATATGATCACAAAAACATTCACAAAATAACTCCTATCTTTAAGTAGCAGTCATCCTTTGACAACTAAAATATTAATTTGGATTTGTGGATGCTTTTTTTTTTACCCCCCCTCCTCTACTTTCCAAGCTGCCTCTGACCTGGTTACCTTTTCCTTTTAAAATACCTTATCTTTTTACTGACATAAGTCAGAAAGTCTTACAAAATAATGCAGGCTTTGCCCCCTGAATGAGAAGGTGCTGTTCTGACAGCTAGGCATCACAGGGGCTGGGAGGAGAGTAAGGTGGAAAACTATGCCATGTAATGCTGGTATATGAAACTGAAATTCAGTGCTGGTGGCCAGTGGTCAGGAACAGCAATCATTTTAGCCTCAGAAGCGGTATTCCCACGTTTTAGTGTGACCAAGATGTCTTATCGCACCCCTTGGAGAGCCTAGGAGAAGCAGTTGTGTCATTCTCCCAGGAGAAAGGTAGATGTAATTGCAGAGGTCTCCTCGGCAATTTCCCACGCCTTCACTGCTCAGTGAAGTCAACCCGCACACTTCCTCCTGTATCTGGGGATCTGGATTGCCTTTGAACAACCCAGCTCCACCTGACAGTGGTGATCTAACCCCAGTGAGACCCAGGCTGTGAATTGCTCAGGTGCTGAGTATCAGGATCTTCTCCAGCTCTGTGTTTATATGCCACCTACGTATGTTAAGATCTAAAGACTGTGTCAGCAGCTATGCTTTGTGCATTTTCAGTTAGGGAGTATCAGGTGAGATCTTATACCTGATTACAAAAAGTGGTCGAGAAAAATGAGCTTGCCAGATGTCGGTTTCATACCTTTTTAAGTGTAGGTAGCTGAAGCCTGATTTCATGAAGAAGGACCATTGCACACTCCTGAGCAGCATTACCCAATGTCTTTTTGCTTCAAACTGTGCCAAGAAACTAGTGGTACAAGACCAATTAATTTCATCTTTGACTGCTTTGTCAATCAGCATAAGAAGATATTAAATCACAATTGTAACACAGTGATTATTCTCCTGGAATATCCTAAAACAGGAAGAGCAGTCAAGAGTTTCATATAGAACAGGACAGTAATGATCTCATGACAAGCATGGTCCCTGGAGATCACTTTAGAGCTATTTTAAAGATATAGTGGAGAAAAGTGTGTGTATATATGTTGTACTAGAAGATGATAGAGATGGCACTTTACAGTCACAAAAATGAGTTCTAGCTGGCTGTGAGGTGCACCCTGATTAATTTAAAGTGTTAACAGCCAATTGAATGCTTCTTCAGTTGAAGCATATTTATTACAGAGTGTAACAACCAGTTAATCAGAGTTGGAAGCTGTAGCATAAGAAAGAAGTTGGAAATCAACTTTTTTCAGTCATTTATTTAGCTTGATATAAAGCACTTCCTTTGTGGTTTTGCCTCTTAATACTCCCTTGAAAATGCAAGAGCATTTTTCCTCTTTGAGAAAAAAACCCCACCACATTTGACACAAATGCAGAATATTGCTAAAGGATTGTTGAAGATATGGTTTGAGTTCTGGGGAATGTCAATGACTGACCTAAATTGAAATCAGTTTACAACTCCTGCAATAAGATATTCAACCACTCTGCCGTATGCCTTACTCCTATCTTGCCATTCACATTTGCTTACACAGTTCTAACACTCGACTATTTAAAATCCCTGGAAAACTGCATGTGGTTACTCTTTCTCCTCTTAACGCAAGGAAAACAACTAAAGTATTTTTTTGTTAGCATAAAAATTTCCCTTTCACCCAATACACTTGATTTCTGTTTCTATCAGAATAAACTCTGTCATAAATATAGCATGTGTGCTTGAGTGTGTGTGTACGTGTAGGAATTTTTTTCCTGAACTATCTGCTCTCCTTGAAAATGTGACCCCCATGAAGCATACAGAAAACTGAATATGCAAAAATACATGCATACACACTTTTTGTGTGAAAAAAAATCTCTAAAAATTACCATCATAGTAGAAAAACCAGAAAATTAATTAAATTATAATGCACAAATATTGACAGGTCAGTGCTAAACAGACTTTAAAAATGAATTCTGTAACTTGATGTTTAGGAAATTATTACTACAAAATACATCCCTGTTTGCAGATTTAAGACAGAATATTATCCTTACTTTTATCAAGAATCATACGAAGGTTAGTGACACACATGTGGATGCAATGTGCATTCTTCATGCATAATATAGTTGGGGATCAAAAAACTACAGTGTTGCAATATTGACTGCTCTTTTGCATAGCATGGAAATTTTAAAAAATGGTCATAACATATTTACAATTTTTTGTAAGGTCCTTTGGGGCAAATGCTGGTATTAAAATGGGACAAGAAAAAAAATAGGAGGAATGTGATTTTGAGGATAATATTTACCAATAATATTTATGAAGTGCCAGTGAATTTGTATTTTCTTCTTTTTCCTTTCTGCAGCTAGTCTTACTATGATAAAAGAATAGAAAAGACATTGCCCTGTATTCTTGTTACATTTTTAATAAAGGACTAGAATATGTATAAAGGACTAGAATATGTATTCATTTCTAAGGAGCATATGGACATCTTAACAGAAATAGAGGACCTATCACAAAGGAAGAAATCAGAAATACATGCCAAAAAAGGTAAAATTCATCCTTGGAAAAGGGCCAGCACATTATCGGCATGCCATTAAATTTTAATTTGACAACTTCATTGAGTCTCATGTAATCTTGTGCCCAATGTCTGCTGCCAGGATGAATTTCACAAAGGATAATGGAATATAGAACAAAGGCCACAGAAAGCATTAAGAGCTGTAGTGTTTACAGGGCATGTATATTCTGCCTAGACATAAATAAAGTTTGAAGCAACATCAGTAGATGCAGCTATAGGTTAAGGTTCTGAATGAACCACCAGTAGGTTTTTTCATGCCCTAAACTTACCGGAAGAGGAGGAACTTGCTGTACCTCATGCTATTCTCTTAACACTTATTGTTCCCTCTTTAGTATTCTCTCTTTCAGCTCTCCAGTACAACACATCAGGCAGTATAACTTACCTTCCCTACAACACGTCCCCTGTGTCTTTGCAAAATAAAGCCCTGCTTACAAAAGGCTAAAGATCACCTCCAACAGACAACTCAGCATCACCAGAGTTTCAACTGCTACACAGTTTAACCTTTAGTTAAAGACCAATCTGTGAGAAGAGGCATTACTTTTTTTTTCCCCCCAAATCCCTTGGGTAGTTTCTGAAGACAAATTCCACTGTTCATGTGTAAGTAGAAAACAAGAACCAGAAAATGCTTGTTTTAGGAAACAGAATATTTTCTATATTGGAGCTATTTAGCAAGCAGCACAAAAAAAAAAAGGTTTTGTGGTAATAAAACTTACATGTTCACAATCCATGTATTTTAATTTAAATTAATTTTTTTTATAGCTGAGTGGGATGAATCTTTTAAAAGCCTCTCAGCTTTACCCGTGGTGGTGTTTCATTTTACCACTGTTTGTAATTATCTATTTACACTAACATAACAAATGTAGTGCCTCCAGCAAAAAGCTAAAGGTTGATGAGAAACAGAATGAAAAAGCACCTAAATGTTAGACTAGTCAGCAGGATTTTCAAGTTTGTTAAAATTAATACAAACTATCATTAGAGTACTCTACAGTTCAGTGCTTCATAAATAGGAAAAACAAAGCAGTAATGCTTTTTGTAGCTTTTTCAGTTTGACTTTTATGTGGTTTCATCTTCCTTTAACAAATCAGGATGCAGAACCGCTCATAAAGCTTCCAGTACAGGCCAACAGTATAATAATTCACTATGTACATCCTGAGCCACTTACAACTTGAATGCATCTGGAATGACTGAAAAAATATATCCTAATTATATAAAATACAACAACCAAGAAAAAAGAATTACCTCTGTCTCTGCTCTAGGGTGAAGTTGGATACCTCTTCAATTCTTTGCCTGCTTCATTGACTGACCCAGATGACTTGGCAGAGCAAAATAAAAAAGTTTATTCACTTATGACTGCTGAGTCCCAAGTGTATTGAAGAACAGTAGGGTTGCTTCCAATTGGTGGTTGATGCTTTCTAAAATGAAATAAAATATCAAAGTACATCTTTATAATTTATACACCAAAAAGCATGACAAAGTGCTTCAGACTGAGTATTCAGGCTGCTTCAGAAAATGACACAGTGGGAGAATCACTGCCAATTAATTTCAAATTTTACAAAGTTTATTTAAAATGAATGAGTGCATTACTTACCATATAATTTATCAGGATAGAAGGTAATTCCCACAATGTTTTAAGTCATTCAAAATCCCAATCTGTTGCGGTGAAGCTTTCTGAGTATGCTGAGCAATTAAAAGACTTGGGAATATCAAAGTGGGTGAAAGAGTTTTTTGGTAAAACACTGAGTTACTCAAACATTATTTAAAAAACATTTGAAATTCTGAATGATGAATTTATTCAGAGAATCACAGAGCATTTCTTAATAAAAGTTCTATGCAGGAAGGCATACACCTCTTACTCAGATGCCTATAGTACAATTGTCTTATTGCACTAATAATATTTGACTGACCTGACTCACAAAAGTAGGTAAAAAGCCATGGAAAATTAAGCAAAATTAAACATCTAGCTACAATCTCAGTGTCAAACATAAACTGTATCTTTTTATGTAATCAATTATCAAGAACTATCAAAAGCTCCTGGTCCAACGAGGGACCATTGAAGAGAGAAGGAAAGTATTTGGCCTGCATAGATCTGAAGGTATTTTAGGCTTTTCAGTTATACAAGGGTTGGACAAAGAAACATATATGTAGAAAACTGAAAGCACATAGTTGTAAAAATGGACATAATAATTTTAATGTCCACATAATATTTGTAGTGTCCAGATACCAGGATTTCTTTTACTTGATGAAAGGTGACAGATTCTAAAACAAAGCAAGAAATATGTTTTTGGGTTTTTTCTGAAGTTCTAGAAGTAGCTAGATGAATGACTGTCATCGCTTTTTTTAGAAGGAGAAAAACATCAAATCAATTCAAAATTAAATTTTTCATTGGCAATTTGAGAACTCCCATGGAATCAGGAGCACTTCTCTGCTCAGGAACTGCAACACCAGATCATTAATTTTATTGTGTTAATGACTAATTTCAAAGCCATTGTTTCTAAAGAGCATAAAGGAAAATAAATATTCTTTCTTATTTTTTCAGGTATGAAAGGTATGTTGGAGAACATGCAAACATGAATTGAAAAGTCATCTTACTTCTACTGGCATTTTACAAGGTTGCAATGGATAAAATAGGATCTAATCTTTCTCTTTTTGAAGAAAAACATCAGTAGGTATTGCCCAGAACTTTTCCAAGTGGGGTCTTTTTCTCTTCCATTTCTGTAAGAGGATTTTTTCCACGTGCTTCATGCATGTATTTTCATCTCTACAAATATTCAGAGGCCATCTGGAAACAGAAATAATCTCAGAAGAACAGAGGTGTCAACAAGAGTAACCAAAGTCCAGAGAAGTGTTCCTTGCTGGTAGATGTTTCATCCTGAATCAGTCAGTCACTCAAAATTTGTGCCACAGGCTGCTCAGCTGTGTGGTAAAAGATATTGTGTTGTTATGATGTAACCATTTAGCAAGGAAGAAATCCATACATTCATGAAATATCCACAAAATGGAATTTTGATGACAGATTATGAGAACTGTGAGAGATTCTGCCAGCATATTCCTGTAAGGATTTATACTTCTCTGACAACAAGTACGACTGAGACTCAAGGGTGACACCTCTAAGAAAGCATCCTGTCTCCCTGGTTGAGGATGAGGGTAGGGCCAGGGAATTTGTCTTGTTACTCAGTGTGGACTTATTAGTATGGAATTCTTTCTTCTCCAGCCTGTAGAACAAAGATAAGTAGCAGACAGAAAGCTACAAGGTACAAAGGTTAATGGTGAAACAAAAAAATAATAATGAAGACTAAAGTATGCTACATCCACTATAATGAAGTCCATTTGGCTTCAGCTTTAGAAGCAAGCTATTTTAGGCTCTCTAGTGAAGCAAGGATTTAACAGACAATGAAATATATATTAAAAAACTGAAAGCAAATATGTGTTAAAATGTCCATAATATTTCTCTCATCAATATGCTTTAATCTTGGTGAGGATTATGGAAAGGATTAACAATTTAAAATTTAATATCACGTTGGTTTATAAAACCCCTGATTTTTCCTTTGGTATATATAAGTAATTCTAAGAAAACCCACAACACCAATCACTCCCAAGTTTTCTGATTTTATATCAAAATGAAACTGAAAGCCTCTGCTTGACCTCAAACTGTCTCATCAATGGTTTCTCAGGGTCTGCTCTCTGCACTGCTGCTCCCTGCTGACAGCCTGCCAGGGGCATGGCCACTTGTCACCTAAGTCCCACCTCAACCAGGAGTGTCCATCTCCTCTACAAGCAGGGCAAGGGGAAAACCCTGTCCAGACACCAGTCCTGGGCCTGTTCCTTTGGCCACAGTCCCTGAAAAGCTACTTTTTTTTTGACAGGGTCCCAAAATCAGTGTGAAAACATGTCCTGGTTATGGCTTGACAGTTAAAGATGCTGGAGCATTTCTTCCAGCAGAGAGATACCAAGTGCCTCGTGAGGTGAAGGCAATGGCTGATAGGAGTTTCTGTGGAGCGCCATCTTATCAAACTGTCAGGCACTGGCTTTATTCACAAATCTGTGTGAATCTCTACGAAAGCTACAGGCAAAAATCCTTCCCCTGTGGTGCATCTCCAACATCCTCTTCTCAGGAGCTTTAAAACCTAGGCTTTACTGTCTTTTCTCATTAATTTTGACTAGCAAAGGAGACATGGAGAATTCACTTTGTGTACCTTGTAACTGAAATTCACAGAAAAAATGTCACAGAGCACAAAGCCCCCAAAAAAACAAGTGTTGCAATCTGACTCTTTTCTTTCATTTGGGAAGATATGGTTATTTGTGAATAAAGATATTATATCCCCACCAGTGATCAGTTCCACAGAATTTTTTCATCAGTTTTGCTAAATTTGATTATGATGTAAACTTAGGACAAATGCTGCCTTAACTTCATCTGACACCAATATAGCTTTAATGAATCTGACCCTCTGATTCTCAGCTCTAAAAGCCACCAGCTCTGGTGCAATGACCTGACACATTGTTTAGCATACATTTTTTAAATCTCATTTAATTTTATAGTAGATTTTTTGCCTTAAAACCTTACACTTTTATTGAGCAATTAAACTGCATTCTCAGTCAGGGGGAAGAAATGTTCATAAAATAAGTTAAGCAGTAATTTCTAGACAGAACTTGCATTTTTATTTCCTCCATCATAACAGGAACAAGTATTTGCTTTGTAAAATAAGATGCAGAGTCTTCTAAAGAGCTGAAAATGACAATTGATTTGTTTAAATTTTTTTTTCCTTAGCTGAGATTAAGTTTAGAGTTATTGGAATAACAAATTGCTTCTGGTATACTGACCTTATCAGGTCAGTCAAATAAAATGAGCAACAGTTCTTGGAATCTTTTTCTACAACCATTTTGCTGCCTGATGGCTGTTTCCCATGCCTCACATACTGAATTTTTTTCCACATAGCACCTCTGTTTTAATGTAAACATATAAAAGGTAACTTTGTTGCTGCCAACAAACTAGTATAATTCTGTATCTATTGTAAACAGTTCTGATTTTAAAGCAAGATGACTGGAGACCTCTTTGTGATGCTTCAAGGACTACCAGTGAATTTTATAGGTGAGGTTTAAAAGCATAAAACATTATGTCCACTACCTAAGTATGTCTTCAAGTATAATAATTACAAAATCAGGTTTTAACAAATGTGAATTTGAAGAAGATTGCTATTTGTAATACAATATCAATGTTTTTTATTTTCTTATTACCTCCATTCTTATTAAGTTGCTCTGGTTGAGTCTAAAGTATATTTTTGTCCACCATGAATAAGAAAGGAAAAATGTACACTTAAAATAATTACATAAAACTGCCTAAAATATTAAAAACCCCACCAATATGTATTTCATTTGAAAAAAAAAAATTAAACAACAAACCTATACACTGCTAATCTGTGGAGAAATTCTCCTTTCTTTTTCCACTGTCAACTAAATGTCACTGAACAATTAAAAAATTCAACAATATGTCTTCTAGAAAATACCTTGTTAAAATATGTCTCTCTAGATATATATATAATGGATACCTACCTACTTAGTTACCTTCACGTTCATTGAACACAAATACCTTAAAAATAATTTGTATAGAGAAGACATCCACACAGCAACAGAGTAGGTAGAAATATAGTAGGCAGACAAGTTTTTGTAAGACTCAGCAACTAACACTTTTATAAGTACAGTTCTGGTGTTCCCAACAGGAGAAGGACGTGGAGCTGTTGGAGCAAGTCCAGAGGAGGCCACGAAGTTGGTTAGAGGCTGGAGCACATTCCCCATGAAGACAGGCTGAGAAAGTTGGGGCTGTTCAGAGAAAGTTGTGTGGAGACTTCATAGGAACCCTCCAGTGTCTGAAGGAAGCCAGGGAGGGCCTCTTCATCAGGAACTGCAATGATAGGACAAGGAGTAATGAGTACAAATTGAAAGAGGGGAAATTTAGCTATACAGAAATAATTCATTACTATGAGGGTGGTGAGGCTCTGGAACAGCTTGCCAGAGAAGCTGTGGATGCTCCAGCCCTGGAAGTGTTCAAGGCCAGGCTGGATGGGGCACTGAGCAACCTCGTCTAGTGGGAGGTGTCCCTTATCCATGGCAGGGGGGTTGAAACTTGATTATCTTTGAGGTCCCTTCCAACACCAACTCTTCTATGATTCTATGCTTAAGAATTGCTTAAGGCCTGAATGCTAGCAGAAATGTGCTTCAGTATACAGAAGAATCCTGGCACCAATAGCATAACAATAATAGTATGTCAAACTCCTTAATCTTTATGTAGATGCTAAGTAAATGAATTATTATTTCAATAATGCAACTTTGTATAGGACTATAATCATACTCCTTTCTAAAGTAAGAATCTTACTTATTTCAGTCCCTACCTGAAAAGCAAAGGCGCATGAAGCTGCTGTACCTCTTGAAAGACATTCTGTCACGTTAATTCTTCTGAAGCATGGTGAGTGGAACTGGTAAGAAGATGCTTTTATCCATTATTACACTCTAGTTTACAGCAGATTGAAAATTTTTTGACTACCTAAACAGTTTTGAACAACAGAGACTGATTTTATTAAATCAAAACATATCGCAAAATCATTCAAGGTCACTGATATATAGGAAAGAAGTTCTCAAGAAGTTTCTTTGAAGTATAAAGATGTCCTTTATTTTGAATATTACATTAAATCATGAAATCAAACTATTTTACTATGCTGTACTAAATAGGAGTGCAATGCAGTTTCAACAATGCTACCATTTGAAGTGTTCCAGTAACATTGAAACTAAGCACTTAAATCTGAAGAACGGGGTTTTTTTCAGTATATTCTAAAAATACTCTGCACTAATAATTTTGGAAGGATCATTTTGAATATCTTTCCAAAGCTATTTTGGCTGTATGTTCTAACCTATGAAAAAAAAAAAAAAAAACCACCACAAATCATTATACTTATTTCTGATGAAACAGACATTCCAAATTTTGACCAGTCTTGACTGGAGTCATGCTCCAGTTCATGCTTCATCCCATTTTACAGTGCACTGTACTGCGCTGTGTGGAAAACTGAAGAGTTATAACACTGAACTCTAATGACTCTTAGATCAATAAAGCACTGTGACATGCTGTACTCCCAGCTGAAAGGAAAATTGAGCTGGCAATTGACATCTCGGATCTGCCAGTTCCTTACATTCACAGAGACATTATTATTTAGTCTGGTTGAAAGCAATATTCTAATATAACCAAAGGTCAGGGTTGAGTAATAAATCTGAAGCTACAGTCAGTTTATCATAATACTGCCATGTAAAAGTCACAATGTGTAAGTAAAGGTCAATTTTAGCAAGTCATATTCAAGTGTTTTTCCTTTGGGCTGTGTTAAAAAAATCCTCTTCTGTGTTATGTGATAAGTATATTGAAAGGTATAACAATCACTAAATAACATATTAAAATTATCTAATTTTAATCCTGTTGTGTATCCGATGTTTAGACTGCACCACCATTCCAGTCTGTTCTTTTAGTTTCTCAGCACATCAACAAGTTAACCTTACCATGCATTCCCCTCAACTGGTAACCAGAAAGATTATTAGCTCATTCTACAGGTGTTTCTGCGGATTTCCAAAGTTTCCTTACTTTTTGTTTCACTGAAGGCATTGAAGGATTATCATACTATTTAGAAAGACCTTCACTCAGTAAGCAAGCTGAAGAAACACTATTTGCCTTGACATGATTCTTTTTTGTAAACTTTTAAACTGATGTAAACTGTACCTTTCTGTCAGCAAAGTCTAATGATCTAAAAGCACCCCACTAGTCAAAAAGCTGAAAATTTAAAAGCATTCACATGCCACTTCTCCTTAGAACAGCACATTTTAGCTGGAAACCTGTTCCATCAATCAAGAATTGTTATCCAGGCCTACAGTCTTGAGAAAACAACATAAGTGTAGGAGCTGTTTTATACTGAAAAATAGTGTGAGTGTTACTGTTTGAATGTTACGCCTTGATGAGAACTCAACATGAGACCCCATAACAAGCCGTAGTACAATGTAGCCTCACACTCTGTAACAGAACGCAATTGCATCATTGTAGTAACTGGGTCAAGAAGTGTGGAAGGCCTGTGAGCAATTGGTGTGTAAACTACTAATGTAAGCATGGTTGCTTAAAAAAAAAAATTAAAGAAAGAAACAAAAGCCTTGTAGGACACAGACTACAGTCAATGTCCATTCTGGATTTCTTACTAATTGTGTTTATTAGCTGAGGTCCACTGAAATTTTCCACTGCTTTAGATATTTGTATCACAATTGGCATTATTAAACCTTTTATGAAGGCTTGCCAAAAACCATTACCCAGCCTTTTTCCTTCTGTCTTCCTATTCCTTGTCAGAGTGTTTACTATAGAGATGCTGGGCATCAACAGTAATTCAATTTATGAAGACTATGTCCACTCCAATCTGTTATTTCAGGAGCAGAAGAGGTCATGCAAAATTTATTATTTTATAATGGCACATTTTCTTACACAGAAGAAAGTTCCAGAACTCTGCCTTTTCACTTTCATTAATATAACCATAGCAGTATTTTCTTCCTAGTCGAATAATGTATGATAACTTTTACACTATTTTAATTATTTAATTATTTAACTTGAGCTGTGTACAGCTACCAAGATTCCTAATTTTTTCGTGCAGCATCCATTAGGAGTACTCATAAAAACTAGCAATAGTAAATACCATCTGTTGTCTTTGCTTCCCTCCCCCTCTCGCCATCAGGTATTTGTACACATGGATAAGCCTGAGCCTGCTTTTCTCCAGGCTGAGCAGTCCCAGCTCTCTCAGCCTTTCCTCACATGAAAGGTGCTGCAAGCCCTTAATCATCTTCATGTGCTTTGCTGGACTGGCTTCAGTATGTCCTTCTAGGGAGCAGCCCAGACCTAGACACAGCGCTCCAGAGGAGTCGCACCAGTAGAGGGGAGAGGAATCACCTGTGTTTTCAGGATTACCATTTTACCCATAAAATGTAGGAAAACATTTTTCAAAAGGAATTTTCTTTTTAATATCTTTCCAATATCTTTATATTAGTGCACAACATAATGTTCTGCGTTTCTTGGCAGTTTACTCAAGACACATTATTAAAGAACAATTACTGAGAAAAGTGCTAGTTTCCCTTGGAATTTCTGGAACTAGCTAAGAATTTTCTCTGCATGTTTATCAACCCCAGATTTATTGTCCCTACAATTTGCTAGAGCACTTTATCTCCCATTATATCTGTGCTTTACTTACTATATCCTGGTTTAGTACATGATGCATTCCCCTTTCCTTTTCCCCACATACATGTGCTAGTCTGAAACCTATTTCATGAACTAAATATTTTTCACAATGTTGGAATTACTTTTCAATCATTAAAATAGTCTCAGGGATGAATAATAATAAGAGAAAAAGATTAACACAAGTTTCAAAACAAGTTGTTATAATCAATATTTCAACAACATTTCTTGGATGAAATATGCTATACTTCTGCATACCATAACACACCATATTTGTATTCCTTTACAGTTCCTGGTTTCAGACATAATCATGGCCAATTTAGGAATTTCATAGCTTTAGTGGGGAAAAATAAAACATTAATGGGGAAATAAAACCCATCTCCCATACTAATCAAAGAAAATACAAATACAAAGAAAAGTTACAGTTACCCTTGATGCTCTCTGGTGTGTTTTGTATTTGTTATGGTTAAATAAGAAATAGCTCTAAACATCCTGTGCAGTAATCTTAGAATTTATGGGTACCTGCTGGTTGCAGTTACATAGTATTTTGAATATAATGGCTTAGCTTTAGCTTATTGCCATGCTAACCACTGCAGGCTCCATTACCTTTCAAGTACCTATCATAAATGCTGACATTAGCCATAGCCTTCTCTGTGTGATACTGTTCCTAATTTTTCCAGATTCAACAATTATATCACTGTTCTTCATAATTCACCCATCTTACCTGATGAACATTTGCCTTTGATTCTAACTAGATCAAGTTAATTTTGGTCTTGCTTTCATTCCACTTTCTTTTAGGCTCTCTAAGTAAATTGCTTTTGGTTCATATTTTGACAGAACTCAACTGGAATGCCAAATTCTACATTTTTTTCAAATGCAGGGCATTGAATCAGGTTAAATGTGGGAATACAGGCTTCCTAATTATGTATGTTACCACTCTGCAGAACCATTAATCTTTTAAAAATAACACACTTGTGCTTCAGAAGGCATTGAATGGGTTGTTGGCTCTCAACAGAAAACATGAACAGTAATGTAAATGCACAATCACTGTTGCAGGGGAACTTTGGAATTATTTGAGCTTCAAGCTTTCTCATTTGTGAGCAAGACCCAGCTACTACTGCTGAAGAGCATGAAATTGAGCTGTCATTACTTACTCATTATATTTTATAGAGCTAGGAATCATTAGGAATCAAGGATGTGAGTAATGAAAAATGGAGAGCTTATTTGTATCAAATTCTTACTCTCCTTCCAATTTAGTATTATTCAAATGTCATCAAAATTATTCAAGAATATTTTGTTTTGATAAATTCTTCGTTGTATATCAATATTACAAAGGTAACTTTCATCCTACTCCCTTTTCACAATGACCCCACCTCTTAGACATTCCTTAAAATGTAATTTATCTCTGATACTTAGCAAGCATTTTAAGGCTATTCACCTTTTCCAAATATTCTCTGCCTTCAGAAATGGCAAGCTCATGCTGTTTGAGATAAGCCCCTTAAAGGATTGCTTTGAATGGCTGAAGGTCTTCTATAAAACTGTTAAGGATTTAGCAGTTCTTCCCCATCATTTTAGCTTCAGACACCTTTTAGTTAGCCAAATATGGGCACTATTACATGGGAAACTGAATTTCTTAAATTCAGCAAGGTGGTTCTAGAAGTGTCATTTTGTTTTAAGGTGCCTAAACCTGAATAGGTTTATTATAAACAAAAAAATTTTAGTAAGGTTATAAAATAGCATGTAATGGAGACTTGTAGATACACTGCTTAATTGTTAAAAGGAATAAACCTGACCATATTGTGCACTAGTTAATATTGGTGTAAGAAAGAGTAGCTTGACTTCCCTAATTTTTTTAAAATTTATTGTAAAATACACGAAAGTAGAATTAGAGTGTAATTTAATCTAGCATTCAAAATGATATTTTTAAGAACAGGAGAAAAGAAGAGCTGAAATATCTCTCTTACGAAAGCAGGCTGAGAGCTGGGGTTTTTCAGCCTGGAGAAGAGAGCTGGAGAGGGACTTTTGACATGGGCAGGTAGTGATAAGACAAGGAAAATGACCTTAAACTGCCAGAGGGCAGGTTTAGATTAGATGTTAGGAAAAAATTTTTCACTGTGAGGGTGGTGAGGCTCTAGAACCACTTGCACATAGAAGTAGTAGATGGCCCATCCCTGGAAAAGCTGAACGCCAGGCTGGATGGGGCTTTGAGCAAACTTTTCTAGTGGAAAGTGTCCCTATTCATGTTGGAGACAAGATGAACTTTCAGATCCCTTCCAATCTAAACCATTCTAAGAAAAGATGACTCTCACATTATCTTGGATAATGAATTATATAGTGTCATCATTGTAATTTTAATTCAACAAGGTGAAAATGAGTCCAAAACACAGTACCATACCATCTACTAGAGAGAAAATTCTCTCCTAGATCAAACCAGGTTTTGTCACCAGTGCTGCAAGACCCTCACACTTGTAATATTTTTACTGTGATGGGACATTCTCTTCTTTTCCACAGACCACCTGGATGAGTGGTAGGTCATTCTGAAGACTGTGGAATCAGCAACTGCCTTCACACTACTGATCCTGATACCAAGGTTCAAAGAGCAATGTGTTGTATTGTTAAATTCAGAAGTCTAAGTGGAATTTTATGGTACTAAACTTACTGCTCTGGGTCTAATTCCACTGGGGCTGAAAGATAATTTTTAGAACTTGAAATTTGGAACTCAATTTAGGTGCAACCACTTAGTTTTACTTGTAGAAAAATCCTATGATTACCTATAAAGTCCAATATGTTTGCATATTTTTCCTTCATACTTAAAAGAAGGTAGTAAATTAATTGTACAGCCTTACTGATAAATAGGTTTTTCATTGAAGCTTGTGAATGGGTGTGGTAAGAGAGCAAAACAAGACACAGAAAATTACTTGACTGTATTTAGAAAGTTCACATGACAAAGAAAAAAAAAAGTTTTCCAAACTGACCCTGAAAATACAAGCTAATTCTTAATGCGCCTATTTGATGAGTACTGCGTGACAGTTCTGGCAGGCTTACAGAACACTTGCAAATGAAGAGGAAGGTGGAATGGGGAAGAAAGCTTGTTAATTAGCATTTTTACTATCTCAGATGGAAAGGACAGCATAGATTTGCAAACAGCATTACGACAGTATTTCTAGGGCAAAACAAGCTGTGGAAAAAAAAAGGGGAACCTAGAAGATTCCTTCTGCACAAACATTGTTAAGGGAATAAGCAGACGACAGTACATACAAATCAAGTCAATTTACTTTCTATTATGAATGTTCACTCCACTTATTAAGTGCTCAGTTCCATGTCTCTCTCTATCATGAAAAAGTAGGAGTTATGAGTGTTAAAGAGCCGGTTACAGTGTAGCACTTGCCCTAAGCCCTGCTCCAGGCACCTATATTAGTAGCAGAATGACATCTAGTTCCATACGGCGCAGCCACACTGCCCCAACCTGAGCTCAGGCTGACTTATGGATCTTGCCACCCTTTGCAAAGACAGTAAGCAACCCTTCCAGGGTTTCAGATTTTCTGCATGACATTGATTATTTTATGTTACTGCAGGGACAGAAGAAACATACAATGGTAAACTTGGGCTAGTTACACCTCCGCCTGGCTTCTGCAAGGAGGAGGGCTTTTTGGCTTCTGCACCCAAATATTCCCCTACAGCCTTGTAAGAACAATTTTGTATTCCAACAGCTTGGGAACAAGACAAAATTGTGAGTAAAACACAGTTCTGTACAGCCTTCACTCTATTACCAGGGTTTGATCTCATACAGGTGACTTGATTTTTCCATAATTTATTAGGTAACTTTTGTTGTTGGAAGAACTCCTTCATTGTTTCCAAAACCAAAAATGAAATATTTCCAGGTATGAGTAACTGACACTGAATATGATCCAGGCCCTTTCAAGGCACAAATATATTTTACAGAGATACACTACTTAAATCCTTGTTGAATGTACAATACCCCCTAATGTGAACATTAAAACTGAGGACTTAATACCTTTCTTTCAACAACTTATCAGAAAAGCTAGTAGAGTAACTACTGTTGAACTCTTGCTCTTAACTTGTAAAAGATGAAATTTCACATTATAAAACTAAGACCTATCAGCGTAACTGCTTCAGTGTCTATGTTGTGACCATAAATTTGTGACTGCAATATGGCTCCAGCAGTTTATCTGTGATGTTATATAGACATAGAACACTGCATAGACACTGAGTGTTATGTCCACTATGAACTTCTATATATATAACTAATAATGTGCTATGCACACATACTGTCAGTCAGTGTCTATAGAGTAGATATACTCTCACAGAGATAAATACTATGAATAAAAATGGTCTCATACCTACTTGAAAGCTCCCACTCTGTCCTAAAGACCTATTACATAGTGTCAGACTAGACAGTAATGAGAAATGAGATGATAATAGTAAGATGAAAATGAAAAATAGCAAAAGACAGTACTGGAAGTCCGTTTGGTGTTTTATCAGTGCAATTGCTGAAAGTGTGAACATTTTTTTAAAAGGCTGTACAGGATGAAAAGAATAATAAAAAAACCAGCTAAATGTATGAACAGAAAATAACTGAATGTAATTTGGAAATTCTTCATAACATGTATGCCTTATACGCCTTCTTTCTAGAAAATGAACACTCTTGTAGATTTTGCAATTACGGCATTAAAATGCATTAAGAAATGACCTCCAGAGACAATTTTCCAAAACTTCTAACTTTTCTGAAATTGTAATCACTAACATTAGGAAGAAAAACATCTGAATCAGGACTTGGCTGAGTTTTCCAATGGTCCAAGTACAAAATTCCAAGCATCAAAATGATCTCAAATTCCATCTTATAACACAGTTTAATCACACTGCCTTCTAAAGAAGTTTTTGATCTTCAAGTTGCTCCCCAGAGGACTGCGCATGATCACAGTGTTGTACCAGATGCACAGTGCTGCAACAGACAGTGTAAACCCCCTGCCCCCAGGGAAGGTACCTGGGCATTCCCAGGTAAACCTGAACATTTATTAACCCATTGAATTCTATTTTTCATGTGTTTCTCCCTCCTGGAAAGGATCAGGATGGTGTCCATCACTTTGACCAATGGGCACTGATATTGCAACGATCAAGTCTTGTCACTGGATCCACAGGTGGTGATTTCTTTCTACTCATCCTTTCTTTCCCTTATGCACTTTCTTAAGTGTTATTTTTAGGCTTTCATATTGCTGTCTCACTACAGATAATAATAACTGAAACAGCTACATACCTCCTTCCCATTGCAACCAAATTGTTCAAAAATAAACCCTTATATATGTATAAACCACACACACACACACACACACACGTGTGTGTATATATATATATATATATTTAAAAACAGCACACATTCAGAAATGTTTGACTCTAATCCACCCCAAGGGATCTATCAACAAGACTTGAGTTACCCCCACCTTAAGGGGTGCGTCCCAACCCCTGGGAACGCGTGCAGTTGTCCACCTCACGTCACTCACCTCTGAGGACAGCATCTTCAGAGTAAGCAGCCCTCAGGCAGGACCCAGCAGGGGGGAAAAGATGAGTCTAAGAAGAGATATCAGAAATAAAATCAGACCTAATGAAAATAAAACTTTTAATTTGCATTATTGACCTCCTAACCCAATTTTATTTTTACCAAATATTAGAATTCTGATGGAGTTTACATCGAAGTTTTTTAAAACACCTTGCTTAAAAATACCATCTCTCTGAAAACATCAAGTGGGGCTTTTTTGTTGTTTTTCTTTGTAAAAACCCAACCTGCTCTATAGAACTTAACTTTTAACTGCTTTGATTTATATGCTAAGTCTCCCTTTAAAATACAGTCTACTACCCTTGGAGACCTAGTGTAAGAGCTGGGAACCAGCTCCTCATTATACAGAAAAAGCAAGACAAAATTTCACAAAAAGAAAAAAAATTAGGAAACTGCAAGGTAAACACCGAAATAAACAGAAGCTGGTAGAAAAAATATAATATACTTACAATACATTGTTTGGATATAGAAAATTTAAACATTTCTCTCCTATCCTATGGTAGGCTACATAACAGAGGGAAAATTGTTACTATTTATAAATTACATATAATATGAAATAATAAGTATTCTATTATTTACATCTGCTATTGTTTTGGTTTTTTTAAATTGAAGATATATCTAAACGCTTGCTTTTTTTTGATTCTTAGATTCTTACATATATATTAAGATATTATCAGCTTCTAAGTGACTACCATTCATAAAGGTGAGAAGAGAAACACGTGAGAAGCAGAAATAAGCTTTTAAAAAAAATCTTTAAATTTTCTGCTTTTCATAAACCAATAGATTAAGGGAGTAAAAAAAAATTTGTAGAGAGATAGTAAGGAGCCTCACAATGTAAGTATGTAACATTTTGTTTATTTCTTAGGAAATAAATTTTAATTAATTTTGATTTTTTCTAAATAAAAAAATCAATCTTCATTTTTTTTCAAAATTATCCTGTGCACATATTGTCCTATGAAACGATATGTTTCAGAAAATATTTTAAATAACTTTAATTTTGAAGGTTAAGCTGCTTATGAAAATATCTTGCATGCAAAAAATACTATGTTTCATAATAAAAGAATATTACTAGACTGACAATTCAAGTTGTTATGGTACCAGAGTCCATGAAAAGGGTAAATGAGCTTACAAACTGTTTAGGTAATTTTCTTCACGGAATTTTTTATATTCAGTTTTTCCATTAAAATCCTTTTGAACTGATTCAGAGAATAAACCATGAAACAAAAGAACAACGAAGAGATAGAGTCATTATTACTGTTCTGAAATATAAACACCTATTTTGTTTACACTCTTTATATGTTAACAGATGTGTAACATTTGTATACTCTGAAAGAAAAGGGAGAGCAAGCTCAATGAGACCTCCATTTTGCAAAAAAAAAAAAAAAAAAGGAAGAAAAATGATCAGTCACAGTCAGGCAACTGCAATAGTGATTTGATTAACAGTGTTATTTAGGGCAAGTTATTTAGCAACTTGGTTGAACCATATTGTTCTGCAAGCTAAACATAGCTGTTGTGTACGCACAGGAGACCACGTCCAGGACAAATGGAGTTCACCTCTGCCTGGTGCAATCGTTGTTTCACAGACTGCGTTTGCCCACACAGAGCCCCGGGTGGAAGCACACCTGGAGGGGCAACCAGGAAGGGGAGGAAGCAGGTGTTAGCAGGATGAGAGAGGGAAGTTGTGGACTTCTGGACCATACAGTCTCAGAGCAATCTGAGCGTTGTCTTTCGTCATTGTTTCAACAAAGAGAGCGCAGCTGGGAGACAACAACCACATAGATGCTTTTGACTCACTGACATCTTTGTGATCCTAGCCAGATCTTTTGTGTTGCTCGCCAACGTGAAACAGGACTTAGTAATGTCAAATATTTAGTGTCCTGCTGAAAACAGCAACTCTATTCCTTCCTTTGTTGGTTCTCAGCAATGATTTGATTGACTTTTCAAGCTTCTCAGAAAATAATTTTCATGTTAATAGTCAATCTGACAGATATCAAGTGAAAAAAAGGCATACTTATGATACTGAAGCAATAAAACTTCCTGTGACTGTCCAAAAATGCATGAGAAAAGAGAAATAGTAGAAATACTGTGGTTTACACACTGCAGATGTTCAACTGATGGTCACTGATTTTGACCTAAGATCATAAGCAATAGAATATTTTGCTGAAGGTATGTATTATATTTTCCATCTGTTATTTTGTTATTCTATGGATGTTTAAAAAAATTCTTTTATAATTTAGCTGTGAATTCAAACATTTTGGAGAAACAAGGAATCACTTCTAATTATTGGGCTATGGGTCAGATCTGGGATATTTTTATCTTGTTAAATTACGTTGGAAAAAACAGCCATTCAAAAACCAGAGCTTTTGATCATTAAGATTTCAAAACCTGGGACTGAGCTGTATTTGCAAATCCGGAGAAAATTATAAATATATATTCTGGTACCTCATCCAAAGTTAAAGGAATTACGGGTTAAATGCACTCTTTATGAAAACCCAGAATGTTAGCTCAATGAAGTAACTTCATCTGGAACAAGAGAATACTGTGAGTGACAGAGCCCATTACATATTTCTCTGTAATTAGTATAATATTTGAAGTATCACCTGATAAAGTCTCAAGCTACACCACACACCTCCACTGACGGGTCATCAGTAAACTAAGAAAAACCTCTTTTAATTTGGGGACACTATGACAATAACAGACACCAAACACAATTTCTGGATGCACAGAGGGAATTTAGCAGGCACATGCATCCAGTGTTGGTGCACCTACAATGGGTGTTGCCAGTAAGAAGTAACCTGAATTCCACCAGTTGAAACACTAGAATACTTTAAAACTACAAAAAAAAAAAAAAAAAAAGAACTAAAAAGACTCAAACAAACAAACAAAGAAACAGAATTATTTTTTAAAATACAGGTAGCCAATTTTTATGAACAAAGGATAAGTAAAAAAACCCTAACACGTTATGTCTTTTCCATCTGTATTATTCACGATTCTATGCAACTGCTATGTGAAGTGTTTAAATAGTAAACTCTATTTAAACATTCAAAAGTAAAAGATTTATTCTTTTGTAAATGTTCTTTTATAGAATAGCAGAAAGTTTCATTATATAAACTGAGCTATTGTGTGTTTCACTGTATGTGGCAAGAAATGCTGCTATTTTTAAAACTTCTAAAAAGGCTTCATAATTATTACTACAAATAATTAATTTTACTTTTCTGTTTGTGAAGTGTGTGCAGGTAGGAATGTCTGCAGAGACAGAGGCTTACAAGTCCATTTTTAACTTTCTGTAAACAGAACAGTCCCAGAAAATAAGTACCTGTTATTGCTGAATTAATTTTTGAAAACTTTTGTGGAATATTTGGAGAGCAGTAGGTGCATTCCTAATGCATGGAAAAACAAGTGCATTCTGCAGTTATAGATCTAACTTTTCTCTGGTTTAATAGCAGAATATTCCTGCAGATACATTTGCTGTATACATAGAATTTAATGAAAAAATTTCAGACATGAAGCAGTTTTCAGCTGACCCAGAACTGCACGACTAAGCCCTTACGCAATTCTCTTCTTCAAGATGGCTGTTTCAATTATTCCTTTACTGGCGTGAAGCTGATTCAGTGCAGATGACACTTTTAAGACCATTTATCATAATCCAAGGCTCATTCACCTCTGTGGAAAACATTTCAGTATCTTTTAGAGAGACTTAAAATTAGAAAGGTAAGTTCTGGGAGTATGATGCTGTGCAACAGCATAAATTCTCATGCATGTTCTCTTGCATGATACAAAAACACCAAGCATTTTGTCTAGGAGGAATTGTGACCATATTCATCAGAGTAGCTTTTTCTACATAAACAGACACATGAAATTAAATGCAGGTGTTTTCTTGGACACATTAATTTTTTTGCTTGTTTTTGTTATTTATTGACCAAATTCAATAAAAATTCTACCAAAAAATGGTCATATGGAATCAGACCATAAAACAGCAATTCAGGTACTAACATTATTTTTGTATTAGCAAAAATGGTAAATTATACCTCTGTAAATTTTTATTCATTACTTTCTGAAAATGTTCTTCATATTGTATACTTTATTTTCCCATACTCTAGGCCATTGTAATCTGTTTGTAAATTGCACACTCCACTGATTAAAGTTCACTGTATTTGAACCAAATCACAGTTACTATATAGCTCTCCTGATAAAACTATATGTATTTGCAAATAAGGCAAAGGCCCCACCTACATGTGAGTCAAAGGCTTTCTATGTAAAGAAGTTAGATTTAAGTAAGATTATATTTAATTTTCTTCAGCTCCTGAAATAATCTACAAATTAGTCTGCTATGTGCTCTGCAGATAAATATTCAGATTATTTAGGATCTCTATTATTCCTTTCCCGGTTTATTTTTATGTATACACAGAGTACTTTGTCTCAAAAGTGCAAATATATGCAGTGCTATTATACTGTTCTGAAACCTCTGTTTATATATTCCAAGCTAGCTGGAACTTTTTCAAGGCCCTTCGCTATCTTAGACATTTTGAGAATATTTTGAAAGCTTGAATAAATTGCCTAACCGCCCAATGCCTAGGGCAGCTAGGCAGTGTCTGAAGACTTAGTGAATTGAGTGACTCTTAAATTAGACATTTGCATGGTTATTTTTAATTAATCACCATATAAAATATAATTAGCATGCACCACTTATCATTTGAATAGCAGTTGGCAATTTTTTTATTTTGTAAATTCTTCATAGAGCACAGAGTTCAGGAGAAAAAAGGGAATCCCAGAGGCTGATGTCAGAAATAATCAGGGGTGATTTAGTTGGCTGTTGCTCAGGATATAACATGCAGTTTATTTCACTCTTTATTGGTCAGGATTTCTTAACTTAGACATACACAACTGTCCGTGTTTTTCATATCTTTCCTTCATTTTGGAACAGCAATGTTCTTGACAAAAAAAATAACTCTAAGGCTTGCAGAGAACTTCATTCTTGAGTGCTGTGTTGTTACTTTGGATGCTGACTGTAAAGGTAGCAGGTAGTACTGATGCAGAGCCCCTACTATCTTCATTGAACATTTGTTTGTGCTGGTATGAATGAAAAATTCCTAATGCTGCTTTAAAGTGGACTGAAGAACACACAAGAAGAGCTGTAAGGCAGGGAGCATCCCTAGATGAACACTGGGAAGCAAATTCCTTCCTGTCTGGAGGCAACCAGCCCTTAGTTAGGGTTCAAAGGTACAGATCCTTCCTAACAAACAAAGGAGTCAGTATCAAAAGCTGGTGCACACCCCCAGCATCTCTTAAGTCAACAGTTCTCACTGCCATGGTGCCCAGAGCTGGTAAGGACCTTCAGAATCACACAGATGAACTTTTAAAGACCACACAGACAACATTAACTGTGTATGCATGAACAAGCCCATTCCCAGCATGAGATGGTTGCAGGTCCTGCAGCACACTGATTGTCCAGGCTCATTAACATCCACTCCTGATGACACGTCTCAAAAAGGCACTTTGTATTTGTTCTGGAACAATGTAAAGTGATTTCTGACAAATGCAAACTGATTTCTGACAGACTGTGTTCCCATCCTAACTGCCTCTGTAGACATACAGATCAGACCCCACTTAACATCTCCAGACTCAGTCTGATGCTCTGTCCAAGCCAGATTGCTGCAACTCGGCTAGGTGGGGCTTTGCTTTCTTTCAGCTAAGTACACAACTCTGTTAAAGGTGTCTTGAGCACTAATTTTAAGTTGATCATATTTCCAGAAGAGCAACTAGAGCAAATTACCTCAAACAAGCAGGATAAGCTGACAGCATTCTCTTGCTCTGAGGACATTCTTCCCTTCACGGCACCATCTGGACTGCATCCTTCATACCACACATCACCTGTGTGCACTGCAGTCAAGAGGGTGCTCCTAAAATTTCATTTACACTAGAAAGAATTTTATCTTTAGAAGAGATCTGAAGAATCATCTACTTTGAGGATGAGTTAATTACTACATTGCATTTGAACACTGGCCAAGTTCTAGAAATATGCTGGAAAGGCTTTCTGGACACCTGTTTAAACTCAAATTTCAGTCTATTCTTCACTGCACCCAAGCAATACAGAATTATTAATTCTCTTGGGTTTATACCTCTCCTATCTAAGCTTTAGTAGCCTGATTTAAAATAAGATTTCAGCATCTGAAGCACAAATTAGACAGAAGGCAGACACTTAAGTCAGAATTTATAGTTCTGGAAGTTCCTGTTTATCTTACTAAGCAGCACACTTAGAACACCTCAAATCGTCATTGGTGCCTCCATTTCTTTACCCTAATAGGTTCTCAAGAGAAAGTTTTTCTTCAGTGTATTTCCACAAAAATCTCAATCATAATAGTGCTTTTAAGCATTGCATGGAAAATTATTGTCAAGAACTTTCACGTAGCAACTCGGTTGTTAGAGAATGTAAAAATAGAACCAAAAAAAAGAACACATACAACTATGGAAAAAGAAGAAAAGAACAACTTACCTGTAAAAGGAAGTTCTAGATGCCAAGACTATTTATATATTTTCATGAACATTAACTGGGTAAGACACATAAAATACTACAGGCTAGACTTCTCATAGTAATCAGCTACAACTGATATTGCAGAAAAGCAATTACTGGGTTGTTTGGTTCACCCCTCCCCCTTTCCTTGTCTTTAATGTTTCTTTTTAAAGGAGAACTGTCAAGAAAATGCTCCACATCAGAGTTCCAAAGTAGACAAAATTAAAACTTCAAGCCTGCTCTGGTAGGTAGGTCATCTATGCTCTGGAGAGAGAATGAACATAATCTATATCTCAATACTGAAAAGTTCCTCTCAGGTTTTGGTTTCCACTCAGGAGATTAACCACTTAAAGCCAAGGCATTAATCGTATTTTCTAACAATATGGAACTCTCTTTTTTGATTTAGCCTTAGTTGTTTAAAAGTTTGTTATATTCCCAACCATATAAATTAAAAATAAAATCCCTCCATAATGATATCCAGCTAAATCAAAAAGAATAAACAGTAGTTTAACCTTGAAAACTGCTTGCTCCTAATCAACCTTTATCAGCATTTTCCCCAGGAGACTCACCTACACAAAGCAACGTGCTCCAAGCAGGGGAGGATGACTAATGCCTCACCCAAAGCTTGCTGTCAGGAAACATTCTCCCTGGATCTGAAGTCTTCCAGCAGGCAATTGTTTCAGACTAGTCTTTTTCTTTTCCCTTTTTCTGCCCAGTGGGAATGTTTCCCACTTTTTTTCCAGAAAATACTCCTCAGCTTTTCACAAGTTGGGCATTTGAAAGTACAACACAGATGTTACCCTAATGAAAATGCCATCTTCTGGTACCTCAGTAGCTGCTAATAAAACTTTTTTTTTCCCCTATTGAGATCTTTTTAACATACCAGTCATTTTAAACTGCCTATATGCTTGTAAACAGCTTAGATTGCTGTAAATTGATCCACCTGACACCATTCTTTCTGGTGTGGGTAGTCAGGATAAAGAGAAGGCTGGGTTAATTACAAAGAAGATGTGCTAATTAGGTAATTAACACATCACACTTCTCTGTATCAGGTAGAAGGGCGGGGAATGATGACTGGGGATTTGAGTGAAGTTATAGTAGAGATTGGTTTATGCGGCACAGGGAGCAGTGACTAGCTTTGATGAGACACCACAGCTGTGTGTAATACACTCTGTGAAAACCTAAATCTCTAGTAAACTGCATGAATTAGCTCATTCATCCATCTTCTTGAGAATGTAAGGAGTAAAGTCATACTAACTTTGGAGTTTG
Organism: Atrichornis clamosus; assembly: GCA_013400975.1. Classification (NCBI taxonomy): domain Eukaryota; kingdom Metazoa; phylum Chordata; class Aves; order Passeriformes; family Menuridae; genus Atrichornis; species Atrichornis clamosus. The sequence continues at coordinate 53,219 of WBMZ01011892.1, forward strand.
CCTCAGTTTCTACAAGCCTGGTTGAATCTGGCCCTTTCCTAAACTGCAGAGCAGAAGACCTTACACAGAAGGAAGTGTTAATTTAAATCCTCATTGTCGACATCTTACCGTGGGCAGGAGCGTAGGAAAGGAATAACTTTAAAGAAATTCAATTAGTCACACCCAGAGAGATGAATGCTATTGCCACTATCAAAGACCTCTTTCTTATGTGGTCTTTGCTTTTATTATGGTTTAGTAAGGTCTTGTATCTCATATATTATGAGATTTGTCTCTGAGTAGAAAATCAATTTGGACCCACCATACTTGTAAGAAATGTACCTGTTAACTGATGATCAAACTGACCTATACCCTCCAAACTATCCATGAGTTTCTGTGGCTTCAAACTCACACCCCCTAAATAAACCAAGGCACCAGAACAAATCTAACCAGCATAAAATATGAGATTTGTATGAAATTGAGGCATTTAGGGCACTTGTTAAGCATGCAAGTTTTAATTTCATGTCATGCTCTTCCAGGCAAAGAAGACAACAATTTACAGAACTCTACTGTGTAATTTAAAATATTTGTAATCTACCCACTGATTGAATTTATTAATGCCATTTTACCTCTGAAAGGCATAGTGGTGTCTGTCACTCGTACTTACAGCTGTCAGGAGATGCACAATCACTTTCAGGCAGTGTTATGAGGGTCTCAGCTGCCTTACAAGTCATGTTAACTTCTGTTCAGGAACACCAACCTTTTCTGAAATAGAGAGGGGAAACAAAAGCTGCATATTAAAATCCACCCCTCTAAAATTATAGTTAACCTTTTGGTAATTCATCCACTCTTTTCTTGCCAGTCTTCCACCTAAATGGATTGAGATTCAACACGTTGGGTTCTTTCCCTATTTAAGGAATGACTTTGCCTATCAATTTCAAAGTGACAACTTTGTGTCATACCCTTAAAAAACAAAAAATAATTCCATCATGGATAAGCATTGTGTCTAAGCAAAAGTGATTTTGGGGTTTTTTTTCTTCTCCAGTCTTACTGTGAGTCTTAATGTGCCTATAATTTCTCAGTTTCTCTAGCATTAGCATCTATTACAGGCACTGAAATTCCCAGCTTGCCATAAAAATTTCTTTAAGCCTTGAAACAACATTTCGTTGCTGCTACCCTATAAATTAGCAATGTCAAATTCAACTCACTCTGATGATACAATTTTGTCCAATCAGTGTTTTATTACTTTGAGTCTGTTTTCACTGTTAGGTTGTGAATGTAGAAGAATCACACTTATCTGCAAACCAGAACTAGGGCAGAAATTGTAAGGTCTCAGCACAAGCTTGACTGTGTTAGAATGATTAAAATTTCTGAAATATAAAAAAAAATTACATTTATACATGCAGCATTATACTTCTCAAAATTTTGCAGCATGTTTATAATTGGTCTATTTTATGTGACTTAAAAATGCTAAGTACATAGAGTGTATCAAAAGACACTGTTGGTTTCTTTCAAGTTGCATGCTCTTAACCTGTGCTTAATGAAGATATTCTGTAGTTTATGGGGTTTTTTCTTCCCTCTTTCTTTAATTTTAGCTCTAATGAATTCTTTTCCCTATTATCTTTTTTCCCTTAAGTTACTTTCTTAGTATTTTCATACTACTGTCTCTGTGTCATGCTCAGGACTCACTGTTTATCTTCTTCATTTCAGCAAAGAAATTCCAGTGCTTCTTTAAAACTTAACATGAATTTATACAGAGTTCTTTTTCAGATATCAAACCTTTGAAGCTAAAACTATCAGAGATTCAGTTTTCTATTCCACAACACTGAGCAAGGTCATAGTTCCAGACCTATATACAACAAAAATAACATTGTTTCTTTTACTGGATAGATGAGGTGTAAATCTGTGGTCATGATTTAAAAGTATATCTATTTGCACCCTAACTTCCCTGCACAAGCATGTTAAATGGTGAACTCAGCAACAGGAATAATTATTCTTCCATGTTGGCTTTTAAGGGTATTACTTTCATTTAGCTGTTTAAAATTTGCATCAACTTTTCTAGTTTTATGTCTAGTTTATTTCTAGTTTTCATGATCTTATCTTTTCCAGGATAAGATGTATGGCTCATCTTCAAGACTGTTTAGCAGCTCCAGGAATTATTAAATCCACACATTTTCACAACCCTATTACTATCTGAATGCCTACTTGGCTAAAGAAACAGCAAGCTACTAGCTACTATTTTTCTTTACATTTTTTAGGTTTAACTATCTAACTACATGATCTTGTTTGCTGGTTTAAGTTTTGTCTTTATTGTTGGTGATATGGATGACATACAGATTTGGAAGTAAAGACTCCAAGACCTGTTAATTAAGTAACTGTTTGTTAATCACACTAGATAAACAATTGTCTTATGTAAATTATGCCAAAAAGTCCAAGCATTGTTATTGTATCATGATCTATTATTTTTTAAAATATTTACTAAGCTATGTCCATAGTAAGTATTCATACAGCAGGACACTGTGTATCAGTTGTTAATCCAAATAATTATGAACATCAAATATTTCAACAGAAACCCAGCAAAAAAAAAGCAACAGTTGAAAGCTAAAAGGAGGTGAGAAACAGCAGCAAAAATGAAAGACTGAGAAGAACAGAAAATAAGTCATTAGAGAACAGAAATAGGTGGGAGCAATCAAGGAATCATATTTTATAAAAGATTCCAGATGAAACAAAATTGATCCAAATAGTAATATCCAGCTGACATTCTTTTCTCTGTGTAAGTAATGTACCAAATTTTTTTGCTATATTTACTGATTAGTGGAGGCTCAAAATTCTTTCAAAGAATAGATGAGTTTTAAAAATGAGATAGAACCTTAATTGTAGGCTTTATGAAGTAGATGGGAATAGCTGAATACATATCCAACTTCAGGAGGTAGATTAACTACAGCAAATATGGGAAATATTATCTGAAATGGAGAAGTTTGCAAGAACAGAAAGCAGGTGAATCAAACTACAGAAAACTGGTATCTGTTGTTCAGTGCTTTTAAGAAATGACTTTCAAATTGGATTTTCAGTTTCTTTTAGAGACAACATAAATAGTATTGAACATTTTGTTGCTCACTTTTTACTAAAGGGGCATTGTCATCATGAGGTCATGGAATTATAGAATAAGCTGAGCTGGAAGGGACCCATCGAGGATCATCAAGTCCAACTCCTGGCCCTTCACAGGAGACCCCAAGAGTCACATCATGTGCCTGAGATTGTCCAAACACTTCCTGAACTCTGACAAGGTGGTGCTGTGACCACTTCCCTGGGGAGCCTGTTCCAGTGACCAACCACTCTCTGGTTGAAGAACCTTGTCCTAATATCCAACCTAAACCTCCCCTGACACAACTTCAGGCCATTTCCTCAGGTCCTGTCACTGGTCACCACAGAGAAGAGATCAGTGCCTGACCCTCCTCTTCCCCTCATGAGGAAGTTGCAGACTGCGGTTGAGGTTTCCCCTCAGTCTCCTCTTCTCCAGGCTGAACAGACCAAGTGCCCTGAGCTCCTCATACATCTTACTCTCAAGGCCCTTCACCGTCCCTGTGGCCCTTCTTAGGACACTCTCTAACAGCTTTATTTCTTTCTTATACTGTGGCACCCAGAACTGCACGCAGGGCTCAAGGTGAGGCTGCACCAGCACAGAGCACAGCAGGACAAGCACCTCCCTCACCAGCTGGTGATACTGTGCCTGATGCATTCCAAACTTCACAGTGCTTTCCTGATATTTTCGGTACTTACAGAGACTCATATTCTTTTGGAAAATTCTTTTGCAACATTTTTGCAGACAGTGGTATCCCTTTGCAAGAAAAGGATTTCACATTTCTTGAAGTAAGGTCATTTGTGTGACAGGTGTTCAAGCAGAAAAGCTTGAACCATATAATCTCCCTGTAAATGTATATATGTTTTTACTTGTCCAGATAAGCAAAGGTAAGATAAACAAAGAATGAAAGTAAGAAAGTAATAACATTCTCATTTTTCAGGGAAAACCTCTGAAGAACAATCTAGGTTCAAACTCTCCAAATAATTATCCTGTATTAACCAAAGAATTTTCCAATAAATGAACACCAAAGTATGTTTGTGGTAATGGAGAAAGTTATGGCACCTCCCTGTGGGAACTGTCCGAGTGCACTAACTAAAAAGAACCTTGCTTCTACAAACAAATCTTTTTGTGTTTTGATTTGTTTTTCTAAACAAGATTTTACATACAAGCTATTAGCTTCACTGACAACAATCAGAAGCCAAATGAAAAGACCTTGAAGTACAGGTATGCAATGACTTATTATTGAAACTTTAATAACTCTGTGTTCTTTGATGCAGGATGTTTTAAAACAGAGAATTATGAACTGTAGTTTCTGTTAACTGGTATTGTCTGTAGTTAAAAGAAATACTTTTAAAGAGATGTGACGGGCACAATCCTACTTTAGCTGAATTCAGAGGTGGTTCTTCTCCTCTACCATCTCTCTGCCATAGACTGCTCTGAAACAAGATTAAAACCTAGGAAATGCTGAGCCATGCACATGCTGTGAAAGATATCCTTTAAGCTGTGGTGCCAGAAACTTGTCTGCCCCACATCTTGAACATGTCTCTATTAGGCAAAACTGGTGATCCTGTGCGAAACTTTTGCTTCTGTGCTTCAAATGGAACACTCGCAAGAAGGTCTGCTTTTTGACAGTTCAGTGATGCTGATATTTCTGCTTTCTCTAGCTCATTGAACAGTGATGACATAATGGGTTTCATTCAGGCTTGTACAAATTATAGTGCACACATGGAAAGTGAATGCCATGTCCCAGATTTTGAGGAGTTTGTTAGCTTGTCTCATCTTGTTTGTGATGTACATTTTCTGCAATGAAGCGGCATTGGTTAGATTACCATAAAATAGTGAAAAATGAGCTCTTGTTGATGCTTCTGTGGAAAAGCATATAATTTGATAGTTATTTGAAATTTGGATTAATATATGTCTTTAATGTGACGTGTAATTGCCAAACTAAGAATAGGAGAATCCCACATTAACTGCTGGTGTAATAAGTATTGACTTCTTAACAGGTACATTCCATTTCCAGCCAGTCCAAAGGCTGTAATAGTGCACTAATCATCAACTGACATTTCAGTTCTATCTAAGAACAGGGGATTTACAGAAATGGTCAGAGAACAGTGTCTAATATCTTGTGTATATAAGAAAGTGGTACATGAACTCAGATTAAACAAAATCTATTAACATACAAGCACTTTTCACTCAAATATATATGCTCTTCTGTGGTAATTTCTATTGTTTTTCTCATCACATTAATTATTTGTATCTAAAAAACCCCAAACAAACAAAAGAAAATTAATATTGAATAACTATGCTTGAAGGGTGATAAAGGCAGCTCAAATAAAACTTTGAAAGCCATCAGGGAGCTGGTAGCGCAAAACAATCATTCACAGTAACATGATTCCTATATATGTCACTTAAAACCATTGGGAAAAAAATTACAAATCAGTGTATGAATGATAATTATTCTACTGAGTTACTGTTTTGTATACAATATTACAGTAATCTTGTCTTATCAAAGAGAAAATAAAATATTTGTGATTAATTCTATTTTTTAAAATCATAGTAAGTATTTGCTTTTGATTGACTGCTTAAAGCCTTTCAGGACCTCTGACAGTGATATCACTGGCTATTGCACAGGCACCTGGTTTAGTATGGGATGCGAGAAATTTAGGAACTCTGATTTCTGATTTTTAGAATTTTCATTTTTGTTTTGACTGCTCAAAGGATTCCAAGCCTAAGATTTAAAAAAACCAAATATAAATAAGTCAAGTCATTTCTTCTTCCCTTCAGAGGGTGTATAAAACATGTTTCTCTCTTGGGAAGGGTATAAAAACATATATAAATCTAGAGAAACCCCTGATGATTAGTTATTTTCCAGAGGTTTCCAACAGTATTTTGCAAACCTGCGGAGAATCATTCCTTCAGGACTCTTTGCCATCCTAGTCAGTTAGGTTTAATTCTCCAAAGTTGTGCTAATTTTAATTCCTTCAACAGATACTGAAATGTATGTTTCCAGAGAATGCAAAAAGCTATTTGGAAGACTTATTGGTTAGGCAATAAGTTACGAAAAAAAATTAAAATATTCAGCTCTTTCTGTATTAACAGATACGGTTATTTTTAAAAATTCTGCAAAATAGTTGTGCTAATGTAAATATATTTGTATTTGGTATTATTATGCTAATATATGAGAAGCAATTTTCACTTTATTAACAGAAGTTGTAGCAACAGGGTCTTTCAGTTTTGCGTCTCTACTGGAATTATCTATTTTCTAAAAATAAAATAAATGTCTGTATTAGAGGACTAGATGAATTAACTAACCTGAATTTAGAGTCCCTAACAGATTTTAGTCATTTTCTCCTCAAAGTTGGCATGGCATCTGTGTGCTATTGAACTAAGCACGGGATCAACACGAGACTTTTCAAAGCCATCTCTAAACTTTTACCTTTCAAAATGAAATTTTCCTAACTGGATTTCTGATGTGAGTGTAAGTGACTAGCCTTTCCAAGAAGACACATGAAGAATTTTGACATTAGTGATACAATACCTGAACTACATGGTAGTGAAATATAGACGGAAAGATCAAACTTGGACACTCAAAACTATTCACACTGGACAGGTGGGATGTGCAATGGTTTATCTCAGGCTCTTGGTCCTCTGGATGATGCCTCTGACAGTGGGGTCCCACTTTGAGATTGCTTTCTCACAGCAAACAGAATACCATAAAGTAGAAGTGGAGTGCCACCACTCAGAGGAGGTGAGATGCAGCTGAGAGGTCACCTGCACCAGAGAACTTTTAGGTTTGGAACAGTTTTCCACTTGCTCACAGGTGTTAACCTGGGCTGAAAGAGGTTCTTCCTCTGCCCAAACCCCTGAAACAGGATGCTTAAGTCAGGTTTCACTGTTAGAGACAAGGAAATTAGAAAAATCACCAGCATTCCATGTATATACATTCAGATTTTCCGGCAGATTAGAGTGTTATTATGGAGCTGATGTTTGAATTCAGGCCCTAACTTGGTATTAGCTGTATACTAACATAAACTGGACCTGGATTTATATAAAGAAGAGCTGCCTTTAGTTGATACATTCAGTACTTACATATGTAAAAGAAAGCCACAATCCTGTACAAGATATATCTGACTCACCACTTTACAGAAGGTGATGACAGGACTTGGTTCAGTTGTGACACTAAACAAGAGAGATGAAAAAGAAATCTGAGAGATGAAGATGACCATATAAATTACAATTTCTGGAAGATTCTTTGCCTTAATATAATAATTTCCCATCAACAAAAATAATAAATAAAAGGTGATGTTCAGATCTAATTTTATCCAAAACCTCCCATGTACTCACCACATCCTGTTATGCTAAATTTACCTGTATTTTTTTCATGACCTATATATAATGTCAATAAAAAAAGTCTTTGTTTTAATGTCACACAGAAAAATGGAGTTTGAAATTATGTAAGTAGGTATATGACATTAGGATGAATTCTAAGGAATTTAAAGATCGTGGTGTGATCTATGGAAAATTATAGACTCATTTTTTATTCCAAAATTCCTCCTCTGTCTTAAAATGGCCACAAATGGCTGTGAAGGAGCTGATGCTAAAACATTTATGCTAACACTTGTCACATGATGGTTTACTGAGGCTTAGGAATTGAGAGAGACTCCTGAATTTGTGGTCCTAAAAGGAACAGCCATATATTTTTACACATTGGAATTGAAGTTTTAAACCCAAACTACAAGATGCACTTAATTAAGTTACCAGCCCACATTCCATGAATCCTCCATGGGAAAGTAAGAGCAATTAACACCTCTTCAGAAAGACCTCAGCTAAGAAAACCACATGCAGTGTTTCCCTGGGGAGAAAACAGTTGGGCAAAAGATTCCATTGCCTGCCTAAGATCTGCAAAAAATGTACTAGAAATTTGTGGTTCAGTCCCCAAATATTTGCCTGCATGTGCCAAACTTTTAACACTACAGTATAAAAAAAAAGAAATTAACCTTATTTTGTTATTATAGCAAATGACCCCATGCCAGATCAGTGCAAATAAGGAAAAACTTGGCTGGTCTTAACCTAGAAAAATATAAAGCATGTCAAATGGGTGTCTCTCAAGCATGTGATAAAAATGCATCTTCACTGCCTCCAGCAGTATGGTATCTGACCTAAGACCATTAGAGAAGAGAGACCATATTGAATGCTTTCATTTCCCCATAAAATGCTGATCATGATAGTTCAGACATGCCAGATGGAAGTAGTAGTGATAAATGGTGTTGATGCCTCAGGAGAAATGAGCTAGTAAAGTTATATTATGTTCAGTTGGGATTTTAAACATGTAATATAGTTAAAACTGTTATTCTCCTGCAAAATCATACACCTCATATTTCAGTGCCATGTCATATGTGGGAGAAACACTCATGCCACTACTGTTTAAAGCAGATTTTCCCCCATCACAACAAAACATCTCTACACACAGCACACATAATATTTTTTAATCTATATAAATGTATGTATGAAATGACGAACGGCAAATCCATAGATAGAAAAATCCAACAATGTTATTCCTCCTTTATTCCTTACGTATAGTAATAGATATCTAGAAACAGGGAGAGAACACAATGCTAAATTAGATATGACTTACCTCACATTTCTAACAGTTTCTTTGTTCCTTTATAAAATTAATTAGGAATTATCTTCTAAACACTGTCATATGCGATAGGGGTACAAGGCTGGTTTTAATTCCCGGTTTGATCTGGATAACAGTTTAACTCCAACTAGAAGATGTTTTAAGAAATGTTACTTATCTAGACATAATTTATATTTTCTCCAAAGAGGCAACTTTATGGAATTTTCCATTTCAATGTCAGAGGATTTTAGAGGGAGAAGGTAGATGTTCTGTACCCTGGAAGTCAGTCTGTTCCCACAAAATCTAAGGACTCAGAATGCTTGAGCGTAATTTGTCAAAGCATTCTATTCTCTAGTCCTACTCTAAGAACTTAGATCACTTTGCTAATGGTATGTCTACATTCATTCCTTTTTACTAAATTGTCTTCCACAAGTGGCATTCTCTTGATCTTCCATTGTATGAGCTGAAACACCAGAGAAAAGAAAGGAGTTAAAACCAGCAGAGTTGTTAAGAGCGGTATTGTTCAATTGTTCATTTTAGACTAATAGTCAGAAACACCTTATCCTGAACATCACCTCTTCCTTTTGGTCACATCTGGAGCAACCATTTCTTTTCAGGTGTCTGGGTTAAGAATGTGTGGCAAAAGCATATGACAAATATGGAGGAAAGGAGAAAACATATCTGGCCAATACATTGTTAATAATACTGTGTGTACTTATTAATTATCTAAAAAAGAAAGAAATTAACAGATGTTATAACCTGTATTATCTGTAAATCCTTGAAGAACAGAAGTGCAACACGAACTCTGGTTTTTCATGCTTTTTGTGTATATTACTGGAACCTTTTGTCCTTTGGTAACTTGAAATTTAATTTCCTTTGTCTAACTCTTCTTATTCAATTCTATTAATTAAAAGGCAGTCAAATTTAGAAGAAGAAATATTACAGAGGTATATAAGAAATAAGACAGTGAAAAAGTCTATCACGTAAAGATTAATTTGTCCAATTTCAAAATGTATATTGCAATATTTTATAGCTGACAGGTGATCATGGGCAGATAGTCATTACAATTTATCACAGCAGGAAGTTGTTAAAATTACAATGCGGACAGGTATAAAATTATATGAAGGAGAAGTTATAGAAGATAATTTTGAAACTCTAGCAACTTGTCTTTTAAAGTTTCAATCACTAAAAGAGCATAATCCAAAATCTAATTAATAATTTTAAAAGACAGAGTTGGAAAAAGAATTTCCTGTTGAGGGGGGAAGAAAATTTATGCAGGCAAATTTCCATTGTTACTTCCTCCTATGAATCAAAATTTATGCTTTGTTACACAGGAATTGTGTAAAAGTTTTTTGCTTCATCTTGTTTTGAATTTATTGACTGCTATTGTAAGAAACAGAGAATGGGTGTCCAACCCCAATTTATGTCTTTGCAAATTTCTCTCTGTCTCCACTTTTGCAAACCTATCAATTATAAACAGGAGCCACAAGTTATTTTTGAGTGGAGAAGGAATGTTCTTTGGCACTGATCAGCCTTGAGTGAAGTTTTATAGCAGTCTTATAAATTTCTCAATAGCAGGGTTTATAATGAAATTGCATAAAGTACTGACCTAGTCTGCTAGTTGGCACACTAGGCACTGCTGAAAGGGTCCTTGTTATGAACTAACAAAAGAAGCTTGAATTTTTTCTTCCCTATTGCTGTTAGCACTGCTTCTTGCTTTTACAATTCTGCAATCAAAGGTCCATGAGTTTGGGTATTGCGGGCTTTTCTTTAGGCTTTTCTGTCTCCATTTGGTTACTGGGATCCACTCAAGACTAGGACTTTAAGGTCATAAACTGTTGGAGGTAGGATTGTATTGTACTGTGGGGTACAATGTCTAGCACAGAGGAACCACTGATCAGTCACTCTCTAGAGATGCTGTTTTAATAGAAACACTAACAGGTTGTTAAAGTGAAGTATCAGATTTATACTTTATGCTATGCAGAGCGAACAGGGGTATTAAGATCTTTCTGAGATTTTTTAATTCATTTTTTTCCCCTCTGCCTTTCAAGACTGAAAAGGTCTGTCCTAAAAGAGGGGTAATCACAGAAGCCTAATGGAAAAGCTGCTTCTGGCAGGAGCACTTTAATAATGAAATTCTGAAAGGAGGGGAAAAGTGCATCTAATATTCTAACCTTTCCTTTAGTTTTTTGACTGTTTTTAAAAATTGTCTTCATGATCAGCTTTGAGACTTTCAGATCAACTTTGAAACTAAGTCAACCATTTAGGCAGGTGGTGCTGGGTTTCAGCCCACCAATATGTAATAAGCAAATGCTCTTTTTAATAATTTGTTTATACTTAAGCATTCCCACAAAATCCATACAATTGGTACAGAAATCCTTTCAATTCTCACTGAAATTAAAGTGAGATAGACTGAGCCATGACTACTGACCATGTTATAAAGCATTTCCTTAAGTTCAAGCATACCTTATTCTCTATCTCTGGATAAGGAAAGGACTAGTCTCACAGCAAAGCACAGTTCATTAATAAGAAAGCTATAATCTAATAATATTTAGCTAAGCTTTCCAATTAGTCTGTTAGAGGAGACTGTTGTGTGCTTTGTATACAGAAACACAAAACACAACTTTTCCAATTTTAAGACAATATGCCCCAAGAGCACACAGTTTTCAGTTAAAAAGTATTAGTAATTTACATGCACCTTAAATCAAATCTGTTTTGACATGTATGTTAGTGTTTCTTAACATTTCTACTCTGGTGCCAGCTGGTGAGTACTGACATTCACACTAAGCAGCACCACTGGCGTATAAACCATATGAGAGACAAGACAGGGATGCATGTGAATCCCTGTGGAAATATTAAAATAGGTGGACCACTCAGACAGATAAGGGAAGTTGGGCTGAATCTGAAAAGAGAAGTGAGTCTGTCTGTATTTGAAACGGATTCCAAAACAGTCAGCATTTTAAAATTCCTGTTGCTTGAATATATTCACTCAATCCTTCTTAAAGCAGAATTTAGTTCCTGGAACACAGAATGTCATTGTGATGTTTAATACTGATGGAGTGAAATGTATTTGAGTACAGATCTGGAGAAAGTTCTCTAATACCTTATAATAAGCATCTTATTGAGAAAATAAATGAAATATCTAAAATACTCTGATCTTCATGGGGAAAAATTCTGGTTTCTATTGAAGCCAATGGTAAACTTTTTTCTTTCAATGAAGCTGGTGAGATAAAATACAGAGTGAATTTACAAACCCTTAAGCAAGGATTAAGTAAATTTAGAGTCCTTTATAATCTCTGCACAATTAATGCATTTTGTACTTTTTCTTCATTTTCCAAAAACCCCATAGTTCCCTCACTGATAATGACGTATAGGACTATAAATATTGTTAAAATTTTTAAACATTACAATAATACTGTGTTTTTTTAAAATTGAACATTTTGTCACTCATACCATTTGCATACTCTCAAAGTCTCATTATAAATATCCAATGAAAGATAAAATACCATGTGAAATAAGCAGGAGAAATTGATTTAATATATTTTTAGCATATCTCACCTTTTATATTCTACAGAATATAAAAAGGAAAACATTTTCAACCTTATTTGTACAATTATAAGACATTGCAACAGCATAATTACTGTTCAGAATCTTCCAATTTTGTCTACATGAAATTGAATGTTTCTTATAAAAATATAGACTTGTACCCATGTAGGAGGTCTAGGTTTATTCATCTGTTGTTATAAATAATAAGTTTTTGATTGACTACCCAGGATTATGATCATGCTATGCAGGCATTGAAAATCATGGATGTCTAGTCCAGAGGCAGAAGTTACCTGGATGAATATTCATGAACTTAACTAAAATTCCTGTTAAAATTCAATTCTATTGCTTTATTAATGCTATCTGCTTATATTTAAAGTACTTCTGAGAACAACATCAAATGTTATTATCTGAGAAAGATGATTAAGTAGCTTTTTATGTCCAAAATGTTCATGCATGACTGTAACATCCATATGTATAAATTTAATACATTTCCTTCTGTCACTTTCCTGCATTATTTAACTGAACAAAATTCAATAAAACACAGACTCCATAGTTCACTTGTCAACATCAGCTACAGTTTGCACAGGCTTTTCCAGCTAATCCATCTGAATGTAGTCCTTCTTTGCATTTCTTGAGTCAACTTATTGCATCTCAATTTATCCAAATAGGCCAAAGAGTTTAAACGTGAAAAACATGAATTTCATGTGTTTTTGCAGATTTAGTGTCTATTGCTCACAAGGCCTAATAGCCTGAAACATATCTGTACAATCTCATCTTGTCAGTGTCTTTTGACCTTTCCAAGCCTCAATAGAAAACATTTTCTGTTCTTACTGTCTTGAAAAAGGAAGGAAATTAGGGACTGTGGAGTGCAAAACTAAGTTACTGAGTAAACTGAAAGCAAAGAATTCTCCCAAAAGTCTTGTGTCTGTTCTTTTAGAAGGGACAGGGTGGCCTCAAGTTGAATCATCTTTCTTAGTGCAGTACTACTATTAGAAAATCTGTGCAAATCTCAAAAGTCACAGTCGTGACCACATGACAAAAGTCACTACCATGACTGACACATAAAACCAAACTATATCAAGGACTTCAAATACTTAAGCATTTATTACCAAAAAATCTGGTTTTATGTCACTGAATAGCTTAGCTGTTTGATTAAGGATGACATCAAGAAAAATTACCAAGGATCAAATTCTGAATACCAAAAGGATTTTTTCCATGGAGTCAAATTAGAAGATGAGCATATTTGCATAATAACATTTCTGGAGTTCAGAGAAGCTAAAGACAATTCAGCTGTGTTGTCCCACAAGGTGCTTTGCAATGATCAACCTCTCCTTTGAAGATATGGTATATCTTGCAAAATTACATGAAGATGTGCAGAAACAAGAAGGGAAATTGCCCTCTTACCCTTATATCCTAGGCCTTTATACCTTTTGAAAAAAACCCCCCACAAACTGTAAAGGCATGATGTAAAAATAGACATCAACATATATTTTAATATGAAATGCAAAATTCCACAATATGTAGGGCTGGGCTTTTACTTTTTTGGTTTTTTCCCCCCTGTGGCTTTACTAGTTAGCCTGTTTTCTCCTACGTCCTTTTGTGCAGAGCAGATATGCCTGCCCTGATTTCTTGGGGGTTTAATATTTCCAGTTTCTTAAGGAGAAATGTGATAGTGAGTCCTACTGCAGGTACTTAAAAGTCTGATCAAAACATTCAACAACAGGTGTAATTAAGTAGGCTCTAATTTACTTATGTGTTTCAACATAAAGAAAGGAGCTCCATTACTCAGTGCTTTTGTCACTGCTTGGAGAAATGACCTTAATTTATTGTAATTTCCAGCTGGAAGATTACCAAATTGGTTTTGAAATTAAGTATCCCTGTGGGTGCACAGTCATTTACTTCCAGATTACATGAAGTACGCTGATCACTTCCAATTATAAAAACCTTATTTTTATTAATAAATAAGTTTACTGCTATTACTAAATAGATACTACAATTTAATTTTTCTGTTAGAATCATCTTGGTTTGGGTCAGTTATCTTCCACCAAATAGCTAAACAAAGTATCTTTACAAATGAAAATGCAAGTTACATAGTGCGTACATAAAGGCATAATTTTGCGTACCACATGAATTTAGCAAAAAAAAAAAATATAAGCCTGTGTGACTGGGCTAAATTTTACACAGGATAATCAGATTTATGCAATTCATCTTATGAGAAATTTTGCAAAGCCTTTATTGACAGTATGTAAAAACAAATTAGGTTTTATAACTCATGTTACCATAAAGACAGTTCAGCTCACAGCCCAAGCATCAGCCAGTGTTTCACAGTTCAAATTTTCATTAAAATTTTCCAACTTTAGTAGAACCTTCTGGTTACAGGTAGCTGTTATATATGGAAAAGCTATTACACACAAGGAAAAAGACAAACTGCATTTAAAATTACAGTGAACAAGAAACATTGGATCAAAATAAGAGCTCTGCTTCAGACTCAAGCTACTGACTAGTTTCACAAAATATGAAAGTGTGAAAACCAAAATTACTACTGGAGAATCTCAGCAAGGTAGGTATGCATACTGAAAAAAACCAAACATGCTCAAATCAAGGACATTTTAAGGCCACAACCACTAATCATAAGTCCTAGCAATGCATTGTGATGCCAAATTTGAGAACTTTAGCAAGTCATTTAATGTCATATATAATGCCTCAAAAATAAAATTAATCAAAATGTAAAATACATTTCTATTTTCTTTACCTCCTCTCCTCATTTCTTGTAAAGCTTTATGTGTGATCACCATTCTTGACCTGGAAGAAGACTAGGCTATATACTTTTGAGACAAGTCGAAAAATTCGTAATTTTTCACTTGCATTTAATGTGAAACAATTTTTGCTGTCAGAAAATATCTTCACATTTGAGTTTTCAGACTAGATCTGCTTGATCTACAGAAATGGCAAATACTCTTATGAGCACCTGACAAAATACAAGATTTTTTAGGACCCCCATGAAGAAATTTACTGAAGAGAACCCCAACACATTTTAAAATTTTGTAATGAAAAAAGGGTGTGTGGGTGCACATGCACGTGTCTGTGTTTTTATGGGTTAAAATCCTTTCTCCCAGAGAATTTTAATTGGATGCTTTTCCTGTTCTTTATTAAAATATGGACTTGCTGATATCTCATATATTTTTCATAATGAACAAGGTTAGGAAATTAGAAATCCAGAGGCAATGCCTGGAAGGGGATCTTTAACATTCAGACAGGATTCCTGCTCAAATTGGAGCATTTGTCATGCTTATTGTGGTGATACCATAATCTGTGCACAAAATAAGTAAATTTCATTCAAAGATGAGTGCAGTACACTCCTACAGAACTATATGTGGTTCAAAGGTAGATTAAACTTCCGCTGTGGTCCAAATACTTATTAGGTTTCTTGTCACTTCTCTGTGTTTTTATATAAAATACTTACAAGAAATTCATATCTGTCACAAATAATTGTATTCTTATCCATCACTGGAGCAAACTGAAACCAATACAACCCAGATTAAAGCAGTATGGGTTCTTTCTTTGTGTATACAAAAGGAAAGATTAAATGTTCCTTTAGGATTGTTTCTTTTTTTCACTGACAATATGATTTATTTTTTACTATGTTACCCAAAGTGTCTGCACTGAAATTTACTTTCCTTTCCCAAAAATTCTAATATCTGAATAAAATACTTTACTTGCTTAGTATTTTAGAAATATTGCCTATTTTAAAAATTTTACTAACACCGAATACAGTAAAATAATTTGATTATCAGCTATTAATTTGGGATTTAAAATGTGCTGAACATTTACACAAAAACTCCAGGATTTCCAGTGCTCCCTCTCTACCTGTAAACTTTATCCTTCTTCCTCGGTACTGAAACCATGACTTTTCACCATTTTCAGAATATCGAACAAATATGAAGCAATAATGGGGCTCACAGTAAAATTCTGAGCAAGGTGGATTTGTGACTGCCTAAGTGTCATCAATTTGGATGCCTTAAAACACTCTGAAAAGATATGCAACAGTAAAATCTGCTACAAAGCCAGATACAGCTTAGGAAGGATCACAGAAGGGGGTTAAGCTCTGTGCTACATATTATGAGTTCACAGAGCACAAAGCCAGAACATTTAGGATTAAAGGCCTACTTAAAGGACTGAAAACATCTTTCATGACCCTAGGCAGACACTGAACTAGCCAGGCTCTGGAGTTCCTTTTTGCCAAGAGATGCATGAACTTGGATTCTGCTGCAGATGCTTCTATGGAAGCCCATGTCACTTACTGCATTTTCTGGAGAAAATGGTTGTCTGACCACCAGAAGCATTTTCTCAGCTTAGTGTTCTAGCCATTGCTTTCCCGATTCAAAGTAATGGAAGAGAAACAAAGGGTTCAGTTCTTCCAAACCAAATCCCCTGACTTCCACAGATGAATGCATGACACTTCAACATTTGGCAGATGTCACAAACCATCTCTTGGTTTTCAAGAAAAATTTGTCTGACTTCCTACCTGTGAACCCTCATCCTCTATCTAGGATCCTCCAGCCAACTTATCATCCTCTAAGAAAGTGACATGACTAATAACTACTACTTAAACTTTATGGAACAGATCACTTTTCACAAATCCAGGTGTTTACCACTGAACATTTTTAGGTGTATCCATCTGCCAAAATCTGCTCTCCTGCGGAAGGTAATATGAGATAAGTAACTCTGTCTGTGTGCTGATTCTCATTGCTGATAATTTAAGTGAGAGTTTATGTACGCAGCAGTCAGCATGGAAGTGCTGTGAAATTGATAGCATACCCTTTTCAGTAAAACTACAGGCATAAGAGTGGACCATTTTTATTTCAGTATTTGGCAGTTCAAATGCTCCTCTCTTCATTTCATAGTCCAAAACACCTGGTACAATGCTTTTCTGTGTAATTTCTAAATTCAAACCTGCAATTAAGATATTGCTTTTACCAATACAGGACTCACAGTCTAATCACAGTTCTGTGGCATTGCTGAGTTCACACTGTGTGCAGTTTCCTAGAATGCTGTCTGAACTGGGGACAGAAGAAGGTATGTGATGTGCATGAGGATCTCAGAAAGGTTTGTATATCAGGCAGATCAAATCCTAAGGCATCTATCTTAGCACACAGTGCTCAGTGTGTAGGCAGCATTGTCCTTTATGGTTCAAATTTTAATGCAAGACATCATGAGATAATCCAGTCTTACCTGAAAGCAAATGAAAAAGATAGACATTTCTATTAGACTCAGCTCTACCTGAATGCTTCAAATGAAAGAGTGTTTAAGACAACTAGATGGCAAGCAAGGAGAAAGACAGTGTTTCTGAAGGCTTTACTTCAACAGAGGGAAAAAAAGAAGGCTGAGAGAAAAACTTTTGTATATGTTGTGTACAGAGTTGAAAAGAAAGAATAAGAAGCCTGAAGCTCTTTGAAAGATTTTTCTCAGTCACTCTGGGGAAAATTTCAAAAAATCATGCAGAAAAGAAAGACTCACATTTTTACTGAAAAACTCATCCCAAAATATAAAAGCCAACCTCCCCAGCACCCAAAGTTTAACAAGACAGTAGAAACACTGTAGGATTCTTGAAGCATTGAAGAAAGTTTTTACTTAAAAGAAAAGTGAAGTAGGAGGCTTACTGAAAACCTGAGAGGAAAAGGATATGACTGAGCTCAGACAAGAAATAAATTCCCCAGAAGAAATTAACCCAGGGAAGAAATGCACAGGAATGCAGATCTGAGCTGTGGTATATCAACCAGGAAATCATATCAGTTAAACTTAGAAATTTAACTATTGCTGCAAGAAACATAATACCCAGAAACATCCTGTGACCTCTTCATAATCCATTTTCTTTTAAAGCCAGCAGTGGGTGCAAAGACATCCCTTAACCTGTTATTATTAGCCAACTAGGTAGAGGCCATTTGTATTCATAACTTGAATTCTGCCAGAAAGGATAGTGACAATCTAGCTTAAAATATTCCTTGCCCATATTGAAAGGATGTGATGAATGTTTGCAAATGCTTCAAGCACTGTTTTATTGTAAGATTAAATGCCTCTTATTTGGATGCTTACTCTCTTTGAGAGTCATATCTGCTCACAAATAACAAAATTATTCCTGTCAAGTCCAAGAGTTCCATTTTCTATTGGATTTCTTTGATCTCATCACCACCTCCTAAGCAAACTGCATTTCTTTGTATTTTCCTGCACTCCAAAGACTAATTTTCAAAATTACTTCCTTATACATAACTATTCATTAGGATTTCTGAATCACTTACAGTAATCGACATTTTAGGAATAAAAGTATTTGCCTATTAGATAGGCATTTATTAGCACCCTATGCAGTAGTAAATTATAAAATTCACCATTATGTAACACCATAAAGGATCCAGAACACTCTCGGTAAGTGGTGCTGTCTCAAGGATTTTTAAAAAATGCTGTTTCTGAAACCCACAAAACCTCTCCTTCTAATCAGTGGGGCTTTGCTTTGGCCTGTAGTTAAATGCAAATGGAAATACACTTTAATAAGGAAGAAGGAAAGAAGGAAGGAAGGAAAAGAAAGAGAAAGAAAGAGGGTGAGAAAGAAAGAGAGAAAGTGAAAGAGAAGGAAGGAAAGGAAGGAAAGAAAGGAAGGGAAGAAAAAAAAAAGAAAGAGAAGGAGAGAAAGGGAAGGAAAGGAGGAAAGAGAAAGAAAGAGGGAAAAAAAAAAAGAAAGAGAAGGAGAGAAAGGGAAGGAAAGGAGGAAAGAGAAAGAAAGAGGGAAAAAAAAAAAGAAAGAGAAGGAGAGAAAGGGAAGGAAAGGAGGAAAGAGAAAGAAAGAGGGAAAAAAAAAAAGAAAGAGAAGGAGAGAAAGGGAAGGAAAGGAGGAAAGAGAAAGAAAGAGGGAAAAAAAAAAAGAAAGAGAAGGAGAGAAAGGGAAGGAAAGGAGGAAAGAGAAAGAAAGAGAACAAGCAAGCAAGTAAACTCTTACAGATAAAGCAGAATAAGGAAGAAAAATAATGATTATCTCACTTTACAAGGTTCTCATCTGTTCCTGAAACATATATATGTATATAAAGTACACAGATGGGTGAGAAAAACCAATTCAATCCTTCTTTGAAACAAAAAAGCTCAGGGACAACAGTTGTTTCTGTGCTTAGAGACTGTTTCTCATTTCTCATCTCTCTGTACAGACAACTGGCTCCACATACTTATTGGAATAGCCTTTACCTTGCTCTTGCTCAAACAAGAGATCAGAGACAAGGCCGTGACCCTTGGACTCTTGTCCATGCCCTATGTAATGCTTTGAAATCTCTTAGAGATCCAGCTTAGAGCAGTAGATACCTGTCACAAACTACTCCATCCTTTTTGAAACTGTTGGGTGGGACTTAGATCAATGCTTTGGAAACAATGTCAAGAAATCTCTGGAGTGGAAATTTTGACTAATAAAGAATCACTGTTGTTCTTGAACCACTGTTTTTATCAATATTCCTTTAACCATGACAGACAGCACGTATTTACTATTGAGGAGACTTCAGGATTCAATCATACTCAGGAGTTTGGGATTGCATTGATTAATGCATTGCACACAGTGTTGAAGTGATGATCATATTTGGATTGTGGCAAATCGCAATAATTACTAAAGCAAACCCTGGTCTAACAAGAAAGTCTACAGCTAACATGCATTTTGAAAACTTTGAAAAGTCTCATTTACCTCTCTGTATTTTCCCCATTACCCTGGCAACAAGCTCTCTTACTGGATGTGTACTACTTGACACCCAATCTTTGGTATAACTCTACATTTCTTCTTTATTTAAAGTAAATTTCCCATAAATTACACACCAGATGTCTCCAAGGATGGACACTTGGAGCAGAACAGGTTATATTTGTTATAGTAATTTGTTGTCCTGATGATATTTGATCATATAAAAAGTTAATTTCCATTTGGTGCAAGAGACATAAATGCTCAAAAATAACCTGGAAGTGTTTCAATACCAAACCCAATCTGTTCCAGGAAAACTAGCACAGAGTAGAAATATTGTGAGGCCAGTGCCTTCTCAAAGCTATAGCTTTATATAGCTTTTATATCTAATGACTGCTGAAGCACATGGTTCTAAAGTGAACAAAAAGTACGTGTAGTTTCCTGAATTTTGAACCCTATAATTTGAAGAAATATTTTGTAGGAACATTTAATGTCCTTTAGTACCATTAGCAGGATATTTAAATTATCAGCAGATCTTAAATCTATCTCTGGACAGGGTAAACATTCTTTTTTCTATAAACAAGTTTGCATCTAATTTGTTTACTGCATGTGTTCACTTTATTTTTCTCTACAATATATCCAATATATACTTAATCTTTTTCATATCGGCACATTTCAGTGTTAAGCTGCTATTTATAATAAGTCTGAATTACGTCTTGATTTGGTTCTTTCCATTTATAAGTGCACTCCATATTAAAAATAATATTATGGTAATTCCAATTTCTGTTCTAATTTCTGGCACAGCTTCAAAATAACAATTTATATAACACTAAATGAATTACGCATTTTGAACTTAGGTAAATGATACTAAGGAAATACAATTACATATGCTAATTGTCCATTTGCTCATATAAAAAATCCATTACAGCATTTATCACTACTGGAAACACCTCTTTCAAAAAAAAATTCTGCCCTTGCTTGAAAACAGTTGAGATTTCAGTGCGTGCAGAGCTAGCAATTTCTCACAGGCAGTTCTTTGCCTCCTCCACTAAAATGATGTTGAAGGCTGTGTTTGATATTTCTTAACACAGTTGTGTATGCACTTGGATTCAGTAGGTAAATCCCTACAAAACTAATAGAAAAAATTTAGCACTTTGCATTGACAAATTCAGAGCGTGCTTAATCTTCTGCAAAATATTTCCATTCTGATTCAGAAGTTGGTCTGATAGTATGTTACCAAAATTTCTATATATTTTGGTTTCCATCTTTTTTTCATGATATGAGCAGAATGAGCAGGAATTCTGTGGCATGATATATTGGGTCTGACCGAGACAGAGTTCACCTTTCCCTTAGCAGCCCTCACAGTCCTGTGCTTTGCACTGGTAGCTGGAAGGGTGTTGATAACATGCCAGTGTTTTGGCTACTGCTGAGAAGTGTTGTCCCTCTGACATTCCTTCCCCCATCAGGAGGGCTGGGAGTGGGCAAGAACCTGGGAGGGGACACAGCCAGGCCAGCTGACCCCAACCAACCAAAGGGATATTCCATACCATGTGACGTCAACTCAGATATAAAAGTCCAGGGAGAGAGGAGGAAAGGGGGGCATTCATTACTCTGAAATGTCTGCCTTCCAGAGGAACCATTACGCGTGCTGAGGCCCTGCTTCCCGGGAAGTGTCCCAGCATCGCTCACTGATGGGCAATAGAGGTTAACTTCTCTTTCTGCCTGTGCACGTGCAAACTCTCGCTTCTCCTTTGTTCTTTTTGCTTTAGTAAATTGCTTCTATCTCAACCTACGAGCTGTTTTCCATCTTATTCTCTCCCCTACCCCACTGGGAAGGGGAGTGATAGAGCAGTGTAGTGGGCACCTGGCACCCAGCCAAAGCCAAACCCCCACACATGGTCTTGTAAAAAAGAAAGAAAAGAGGTTCAAATATACTGAACCAGGTCTCAGAACGTGTTGTTGCTATGTTTTGCACTATATTTGCAAAACCACTTGCTGGGTGTTTTCCTGGCTCAACTCAAGTCAATTAAAGTTTTGCCCTCAAATATGCTGGAATCAGAAACCTCATTCTTTGCTTTATTATTCCTTATTCCTGAGATCTTACACTCAGCATTTAAAATAGCATCACCAAAATGTCATGCCAGCACCTGAGAACTTCATGAACATTAGACAGTTATGACCCATGTTTTTGCTCTGCCTTCTGCAGCTTCAGTTTTCAACTACTTTGACTTCCATTGTGTGTGAACGTCTTTCAAGTTGCCTTTATGTGTCTGTGTATATGTCCCTCTGTATGTGACAAACCCCAAGGTTCTTAAAGCTTCAACTAAATTCTGAAATCAATAGCATTTACAGCACCTAAATTTTCTCAGAAATATAATTACTAATATTAGACATAAATGTAGTGGGAGCTGCCATCTAAGAACTATCACTTACATTTACTTGAATTTATATTCTTGCTCACACCAAAAAAAGACCACCAGTCATTCTTAACACCACATTTACGCAACATCTCCTGCACACTTCCAGTGAAGACTGTGGTTAAGTCAGGCTGTTGTGCACCAGTGGTCAGTTCCTTTTGTCTTTACGAAGCACAGTTTCAATGCTGAAAGCAGATAATTTGAACTTATAAAAGGTAAAACCTTTGTGTTCTGAATAGGCTTAGGTCTGCTCTTCCCAGATGACTTCTTTATTGGCTTAGAAAGAGAGTTTCTGTGATTCTGAATCATAAATCTGGTCTTGTTTAAAGTAGACTTACTATTTTGGGGGAGTACAATAACACTCTGACTGACATGCTAATATATGGTTTTACATGTTGGCTCCATTGTCGACTATTGAGGATAAGGCAATTCACACAAAGGGATTTTTTTCTAGCCTCAGCAGGTTGTAAACAAACTCAGAATGAATGTGAATGCTAAAAGGAAACTGCTTGTACTATTTAAGTTTGAAATGAAATGCACAAAACAAATAAAATAATAATATTAATAAAATAAAAATACCCACTCCCCAAAACTGCATGCTTAATCTTATTATAATTGAGAGCTTTAATTCCTGATCTGATGTTATGTAAAATTTGGCCAGAGAAGTGAATAGAATTCCAAAGCACAGGTAAAAGGGAATTTCTTTGCCTTGCCTGAGTAATCCATGATGGTTGATATAATCCAGTGGACAGGCAATTATCCATTCCTTGTGATGAGCAGAGAGGCAGACCTTTGAAGTCTATTCAGACGGTTCATTCCTCAACACGCTCATGCACCTAGAAGACAACATGTTAGGTGCCGACTTGCAATGGAAGATGAAGGCAAAGACATCAGCAACCTGCAGGTGTTGTGCCTAGTATGGATCATTCCTTCACTTCAGTGGTGTGATTTCAATGCCTCAGCTCCCCTGCTCCTGCCTCCCCTCCTCCCAGTTTTCACCTTTTGTACTTGGTACAAAACCTTTGAAAATTTCTTGTCCACCCTGATCTTCCCCGGTGCAAAGATAAGCAGTGGGTTTCTCCACATAGACCAAACTGTACTGTGATATCTAAAGAAACTAAGGATAGATAATCTTTAATAAGCATGGAAGAAACTCTGCCTTTCTATTTCATGGTTATCAAGCTCCTCACAGACAATACAAAAGATGTACTGGTCAAAGATAAGATGTCTAAAGTTTATCTGAAAATGATAACTCTGGCCAACTTCCTATTAGGTATTCAGAAGAGGTATAAATATTTCTGTATCTAATTAATTATTAAAATTTATTTTAGCTTAGATGGGAGATTTAGTCTTACCTGATATGAGAGTCCTCAGGGTTATACATTATGGGACAAGGAGGGTGAGATACATATATTATTTCTCTATTAGTTTTTAAATTCCCTGCTAGATTTGCCAAATGGTTTCACTGTCACTAACGCTGACACTAATTTCACTAAATATTCTTCCAATGAAAAGCTACATGATAAGCAACTTATTTGCAATAACTCACTGATCCTTTTTACAGCTGTCAGGTGATGCTGAAATTATAGCAACACCAAAGACTTTGCCAGAAGTCTCCGAATCTGATATTTTAATCTCTGATACATAAAATGTATCTCTAACACTCTGAGCCTAACATAGCATAAAATTTTTAAAACTTAAAAAGAATTTTGACTATTAGTCTCATTCCACCATAAATGATGGAGTGAGCAACTCAAATTTTCTGCTGAATTTTTGCAAGTTGCTTGACATTTAGACAAAAATAACAGCAGCCCTTTGATTTCCCATCCCTTTACTTGTCTGCTGTAAAAGACACCATTTTAGAAACCTTAAAAGTCAATTTTCTTTGGAACATCCAAGCAGCCAAAGCAGCACAGAGGATATCATCACCACACCAGTGAGCAGCTGAAGCTAGGGTTCTGTGTTTGCCTGTTGGAATATAACATAGTTAATAGGCATAACTTTTTGTAATACAGCCATGCTATATGCTTGTTGGAGTTTGAAATAGATGAACAACATAGAAAATGAGTACCTTGGGGCTCAGATTTAGAGACAATAAATTTAATCAGCATTTCTGATAAGCATCCTGGAAGGACAAGGTGCTTTAATAAACAAACTAGATACTTGGATAGAATATCATATGATAAAAGACATGAGCATTTACTATTCTGATTCCCGTTTCTGTTCTATACTTATTCCCTAAAAAACCTCAACCAAACATCCAAGACAAATCCCAAAACAAACAAAACAAATAAACCCCTCAACTCTAAAGTTCAGAAACACAGGACATTAGTAAAGAAGAGACAGGAACTATTTGGCTGGATAAGATCAAATCTAAGTGCCTCCAAGATTCCCTGTTGCAGGCACACCTGTCAGACAATTCCTGTCATTAGAAATCATGATATCAGGTAAGGATTAACTGGATCAGCCGTTAGCAGAAAACAGGGAAATAACAAATAGTTACAGAAGTATTGTAAGGACTTAAAAAGCACAGTTGTCTGTCTCAAACACTGTCAAGGCCACAGAAGGAACTTGACATAAGATAAGCCACCACAGTCACACCTTGAGATAAGCACAGGAGGGAAGAATTTGTGACAGGAAGAATCTAATTCCAGTCCTGGCAGAAGCGAGATCTGGCTAGCACATCCTGGTTAACATATCTGGACAAAAACTCCCACTGTGGCAAAGTGTGTGGAAGGAAGTGACTGCTCAGTCTCATATCATCAGTCAAGAAAAGATCACCCCAAGTTATGGGAATACATCTCCATAGATACCTGGAATGTGGACTGTATAAAGGTAACACCCTCCTAGAAGAATGACTCTGGGACCCCAACTACCAAGAAGCCCAGGGTGAAGAAGAACCAGTAGGACATTGTTGGTGGTGACTATCTTCTTCTTGATCTCTCTCGTTATCTCTCTGTCCCTCTGTCTCTCCCTCACTCCGTCCTTCCCTGTCCCTGTCCCCCTCCCTCCTTCCCCTCTTCCTCTCTCCCTCCCTCTCTCTCTTTCCCTCTCTCCCTCCCTCTCTCTCTTTCCCTCTCTCCCTTTACCTCTTTCTTCCTCCCCCCCTTTTATTTCATTCTCTTTCTTCTATTTCTTTCTCCCTACCTCACAGTTATTGTTTAATAATATCCATATTATTGACTTTGGCATATGGTCTTGTTGGCACCTTAATTTGGGCAGAGACATCTCTCACTAATTGAATGTTAACTGGTGGCTGAGAATTGAATGTTTATATATTGCAATACTTGTCAATCAGCAATCACATCGCATTAAAGTGCAACATGGGTCTAATTTATTCATCATTTGAGCTCTGACTGATCTGTGTGTTGCATAAAATTAATCTTTTTAAAAACCACAAATCTTGTAACAGTGAGCTATTGCAAGAGTTACCGCAGTGCTCCAAAATAGACTTCTTCAACAACTGAAATATTTACTATACATTCTGAGAGTTTGTGTCATAATTATGAAAGTTGAGACAGGCTCGTATACATTATTGCATGTATAACCGTTGACAAAATGATTGGAGTAAAAAGGCTTGCAAAACAGCAGTAAGATTGCCTGATACAGGCAAACATATTCTTGGATTTTTCTCTGCTCTGCTGAACTTCAATTTTTGACATTACTAAATGACATTAATTTTTTTGGATAAGAATGAATCTCCTGTAACTGAATTATTAGCATTTCTCTTATGTTACGTAACAAAAATATCTGGAGTTTTTGACAAAGTGTTAAAGATTGTGAAAAAAGCCCTGAAAATAGAAAATACTTTCTGTACTTCATACTGGCCATACCCAGCTATTGTAGTAGGAATGTCACTAAAAGTGATGAGTTGGTTCTGGGAAACACTGCAGAGACTAAATATGTTACATGTTGTTCTGTAAATACACTACTGAACCAAAGACCTTATACTAATATGAAAAGATTGTTACACTGAAGATTCTTTCCTGTCTATAATATTTTACTAATGTACTGCTAAAGATTAAAAAAAACAACCTTGTATGTGTTCTGTTCCCATTTAAGTCATGTTTCAAAGGGTAAAGGAAAACATATCTTTAACTTCTAGTCTGGATATTTTATTACATTTGCTAATTCAAGCCACAGATTTCTGTCAAAACCAACAATTTCTAATTAAAACTTGAAAATTATTTCTGCAGTAGCTACATTTATCTCATGTAATGTTATGGATATTTATTTTATGGTTCTTGGGTTCCTCTGAGCTATCAATTTATATAAACGAGTTGCAATCTTTTTCCAAGTGATCATTGTTAACTGCTTTTCCTGTATGACATAATGTTTTTGCAGCAATATAATTTCAAAGTTTAGTGCATTTAAAAAAAAATTGTTATATGAAAATATGCAGCTAATGTAAAATGAGAAAAAGCAAAGTATAATCTATTTTCTTATCCTCATTTTAAAACTTTTTTTTTTTTAAATACCCACAACATAAGGTAGCCATCAAAGAATCTGGAACAATATTTTTTTCTTTCAAAAGCACAGATTCTTACAAAAAATATATTTTTTTAAATGGCTAATTACTTGACTTGTTACTAGATCCTCACAGACCTTTCCAACCTCTGCCTAATAAACTTGAAGCTTCTCTTCTTGTAGCCAATAACTGAAAAGAAACAGAGCTGCTTATCTTTCTTTTTAGCATAATCAAAGTGAGTTATTTGCTGTTTGTAGTTTGTCATTGTTAAACTTGAGTGATAGCATAAGGAGTATGGAAATTTTTTATAAGATAAATTTGGGCAAAATTTTAAAACTTCTTCTTTGCAAAGAATTCTGACATTTCGGCATGATTTACTGATTTAAAAACGGTTTTTAAGCAGCAGAGACAAAAATGTTTCAATTACTTCAAATCACTCACAACGTCTTTATAGCCCCGTCTTTACATGAGATTTCTGATTCCAAGAATAGGTTCATTCCAAGTGTTTACTATAATACCATGGCAAAAATGTTCTGCACCCTTTTTTCTCTATGTCACACTCCAGATGAGCTAACACTATAATCACCTTTAGAGATGATTGGCCATTTGCTGATGAGTTTTCTCTGTTGAACAGTGAGAAAGATGGTCATTTCTTTCTATCTCTCCGAGAAAAATCAAGTTGAGGTGGTGGTTGACTTTAAAATAAACATGACAAACACACATATACAGTGATAACTGCCTTCCTGAAATGAGCCCATATTTTTTAGAAATGTGACAAACTAAAATTCAGTTTGATGCATACAATAATAACATAAGATACAAAGATAAATTTTCTTTCCTGCAGTATGCAATGTATATCAAAATGCAATATATTTCAATAAATTGCAACATATCTGCATACATCCTTTTTATTCAGCATGTGATGAAATGCTACATATTTTCAACTTGGTTCAATTTTCTTTAGATTGGTACCAATAAATATATTAAATAAACATCTAGGCTGTAAATAAAGTAGTGCTACTATATTCAGTGTTGCTTTGTGAAGGAAAACAATTTGTTTTACTTCCGTTTCCCCACCTCCAAATCAGTATGCAATACAATATTTGGGCTGTCAGTACGAAATCACTGAAGTACCTCTTAGACAGCTTTCAGTGTAATCTTAGGTCTAAGATGTACATTTCGTTAGTCTTTTTGCAGGTTTTGGATAACTGTATTAAATGTATTAGTTAAACATGAACAACATTACTTAAACATTATCTCCCTTCCTAAAACTGTAAACAAAGCTCAGCTTGTTTCAACATTAAACTAAACAAAACCAGCATGTCGTATTTACCATGTAAGGGCATCTTTAATGTTTATACAACATCTATAATAATGAGCCTCTAATCCTGACTGAAGCCTCTAAATGCTACTCAATTAAAAAAAACAAAAAAGAAAGAATAATGAGTAAATTAATATTCTTTTTAGTAATCCATGAAGCCAGTAATTCAACCAGAACATCTGGCATTCTTACTTCACATATCAGCAAAAACTGAATAAGCAGACTGTCATAATGAGATCTCATGATATTAAAACATCATTTAAGTTATGGCAGTTACTGTTATGGGTATACTATAGAATAAAACATTTAAAAAACAAATTATGAACTAAACAATGCTCTGTGAGAGTAAAGAAATTTACGTGATACATCGATTAGGTAACAGTTGTTTTTCTATGAGGCTAGGAATCATTCTGCCATAAAGGGTACCTTACGCAACTTTGAAGACTCCACAGTTTTTGTCATCCCTTTTTCCTTTTCTACACACTGATATTATAGGCAGCTTGTCTCCAGAAGACCAGGGCACGTTTTCCTCACTTATACTGCTGGGATATGAGTAGCCAATATGACTCTACCACAACATTTGATCAAACATGATTAAATCATGAGGAGTTTTAATATTCAACACTTCTCTCTATATTTTTATCTGATTTCTCATTGGGCTTCTTTCAGAAATCCCATTTGTAAGCTTATTCCTCACATTTTCAATAAGGGAATTTTGGTAACCAGAATTCTCTTTTCTCTGTGTTTTTAAAGGCCTGGGAGGTAACTGCCTTCAGACAGCAGAAAGATAGTTTCATGTAAGACTGCATTTTTTTTTTCAACTTCCTAACTGGCCATCAAAGGCCAAGTAATTCCCAAATGGAGCATTACTTTTGATGCAACTTAAATATTTCAAGTGGAGTAAACAAGATAGCTCTGGATACTTTAGTATCCATTTTGTCCACAGTATACTATTTTGTCCATAGTCAATCTTCTCCAGTCTTCCCCAAAGAAACTATATGACTCATATGACTCCCTCTTCAGTTTTGGCTGGAAATCGTTGTAAGCTGCAGAATCTTCCCATTTTCATATTAACACAGAGAAACGTAAAATTAAAAGTGCTGTAAGGGGAAAAATAAGTATTATGATGAGCAATATTTTCTTCCAGTGTCCCCAGCAATATTAACAGTATAGTGCCCTCAGCAGCTATGTTAGAGCATCCTCATCCTTCATCTAATCATGAATTACACTGAAGGTCATGCTTTAGCTGTGTGTCAGGGTAACTGGGAGGCAGTTTGGGTGGGGGACAGGGAAGAACAAGTAGGCAGGCTGCTATTTTCTAGAGCTGTCATAGTACAATTTACAAAAATCTCAAACACCGAAAAAGAGAATGCATCTGTGGCTAAGGTTAGGACATCACTGACATGGCAGAACAGGCTTTAAAACTGTAGGAAAGATTAGATTACATTTTCCATCTTTCATTCCTCTCCCTTTGGTTTAATCCTGAATTTCAGTAGGTTGCTACGTATACCAACTTCTTGCTGATGATAGTTGAATGATGACTGGGTACATAAAAAGAATGATGGCTGAGCAGATAAGATTAAAGATTCAACTACCAGATAAGAAAGTTTGTATCTTACTAGATGTTATACAGGATAAACCATGAGTATTTTCTTCTCTCACTTAGGAACCCCAAGTCCTCTTTCCTAGTGAAAATTTTTTCTCTACAGTGATGGAAATATGTTGTGTCTCTATATAAAATATTTCAGAGCATACATCTATCACATAATTCTTCCTGAACCATGACTACAGGAAAAGAAATAGGAACTTTCATTACCTTAAACCATAAGAACACTGTAGTAACAGCTAAGCACCATTAAAAAAAAAAAACCAAACCTTGAATCTACAGAGCCATGAAAGCTCCAGATCACCCAATGTCTCTTTTTAGCATAATCTGTACTTCTGAATATAATCGTGGGTTGTATCTTTTGTTCCCACCCAGCAGCAGAGGTGGATATCAGGTCTGGGTAAAAGTGCTGCAGTACATATCCTGGGACACAGCATTACACCAAAGGAGATATAGAACAACAGTATTTGTTGCTACTAGACACATCTAATCATTCATTGTTTAGAAACGATTCTGGCAGTTCTGACTGTACCCACTTTCCAGGTATGAAAGAATGCTGGCAAATAAAGCAATTCTGCAGTTTTGGGTTGATTAAGTAAGAGCATGTAAATAGCTTTACAGTCCAGAGCTGGTCAAGGTATTAGAGTCTTATTTTATTATTTTGTCAAAAAATTAATATGGTACAACTTCTTGTCAAAAACTTTGGGAGAAACAGAGCTGTAAGAAAAAGTTCCTCTCTTCAACTTGACTGGAAGCTTTGGCTGTATAAAAGAGAAAACTCTCCCTCTCTTCCATTAATATTTTAAGTATGTCTCAAAATATCTTTCCATTCTTCAGTACCGCCCTTTGTGTAAAACTTCAGAAGATTTAGAACATACTCAAAACCCCCACTGCTTGTTACTCTGACCAGCACTTTCTCCTAGCCTTATGCTTACTCTGTGCATATGTCCTCTACCTTGTCTATCCTATGGAGCAGTTCCTGTTCTGTGTTTGAAGAGTAGCACCCCCAACCAAGCATGTCCTGATGTCCTATGCCAGAACAAATAAACAGCAATATGGAAAGTTTAATGGGGCCCGTTACTTTCTCACAAGCACTGGGAATTAAAGCCTGGATGAACTGGCATTAGTAAAACATTTATTCACTTGCAGAATAGAACATAATTACTTTGTTATTTCAACCAGAGGATGGATAAAAAGCAGAAAAAATGTGTGTAAGACACAATCTGAAGAAATATCGGTGAGAACATCATTATGAACTAGAAATATTCATCCAAAAATACATTCTATATTGTGAAATTTAACTCACACCCATAAACCCAAATTCTGCTGAATTTTCCTTATTTATGCATCTAGCCTCACTTTAAAAAGCCTCAGACTACATATGAAAATGGAAGATAATTCACATAAGCAAATCTTGTCAGAATTGGAACTACTAGCTTGTATAGCCCTTTTAATTTGCAGCAAAAACAGCTTAATAAGGATTTTTTTTACTTGGCTTCTCTGGCCGTTGTGTGAAATACAATATGTATTTTCCATGGCCAGAGTAAAATCATCCAATGAAGTCACAGGAAAGTCCCGTTAGGTTTTTCTGGTTTTTGAAGGACAGATTTTAGCATAGAAATTCTGTTCAGATGGCTGACTGGCATATATTCCCTGGTCTCACCCAAGGCAGAAGCTGACTACTAATGCTCTGTGAGCCTTGCTTCTTGATCATTAATTTGACACAGCACTCCTCCGAGTTCTGTTTCAATTCAAAACTTTTACTAGGTAAGTTTGTGCTCAGTGAAGTGAGGATCATAGTTAACTTTAGATTATTTATATCGTATCCAGTGAGAAACATTAATAGCTTTAGTTTGGTTCAGTCATGATTTTTCTTTTTCCAGAAGTGTTTCTTTTTGAAGAGTTTTAATAAAAATTAGACTGACACGTTTATACAAGCAGCATTGAATGTCACAGTATCCCTGATTAAACATTTAGGGTGGCATGTCAAATGCTTGGCAAAGTCTAGAATCACTCCAATTTTCCAGAAGGAACTGGCATATACATAATGTCACCATTTATCACAGATCTGCTGAGCTGCATTTTTAATGAAAAAGAAATACTCTACCCTAATTATTCTACACTATGTATATTTATATTTTATTTTATATAAAGAGTAAATTTTAAGGTGAACCATAAATTGTCAAAAATGTAAGTCCTAGAGTCCTACTTAGCATGTTAAGTTTAATGTGTTAATCCTATAAAATCAAGAACTCAAAAACATAAAGACAGCTTGCCATTTATAGATCCAAGAACTAAGGATCCAAGGATCTTTCATGCATTTTTCTTTACAACTATATCAGGCAAAGTAGTGACAACCAGAGTAGGGGTAGTATAATTTCTTCCATCCAACACTTAACGTCACCAATAACCTTCCAAGATTTTTCTCTCATGGCTGTATGTTGTTATATGAAAAATAAAAATCAGAAATTGGCTTTTAAAAATAGACAAGCAAAAGAAAAACATTCATGCTATTTTAAAGGAAGATCATAATAATTTTTAATCATATAGTCAGTGAACTTATGCTGACTATAAAAACAGGTAGTTTGCAGAGAAATATTCATCACTGAATCAAAGTCTCCGGTTACAGACCATGTTTCTGGTTCAAACAAACATCCAGGCAATTCAGGCAGGTATCTTTTAAACTCTTGCCATTATGAATTATCGTTATCCAGAGAAGTGAGTCTTTTTATAGAGGCCAAAGGTTTGGTAAAATTTTTTTCTTAATTGTTTAGATACATGGCCAAACAACAAAATGAACAATCTCCCTTTGAGGCAGAGAGAATAAGGGTATCTACAGACACCAAGGGCTGTAAAATAGTATACTTGAAGATACACTGGAGAGTGAAACAATCTACACTAGCAACTTTCAATAACATATGGCCAATCTTTCTCACCAATGGCGTGAATTCTTAATTACCTCTTCTCTGAATAATATTTAAATGTCACTATGGTACATGAAAAATAGTATGCCAGCATAATCTTTCAACAGTATTAAATGCTAATTTTTCTTACTTGGACCTGAAGGTGTTATTTCTTACTGGTCTTACTTTGGCTTCAAAACAGTGACTGCTTTACTCTGGGTTCACCATCAATTATGAAAATTTATTAATTTACGGTATTTATAAAAACATGCTTTGGAAGGTATTAGTAGAATATATAGGCATATCCTCTTGCGTTCATCTCAATGATTTTGGTGTACTCTTGTCTTCAAAATCTTGTTTCTTTCAACTATTTGTTCACATTCAACTGCATAAAAATATAAAGCAGAGTAAAAGGAACATCACAATGCATCTATCATTTTTACACTGAATGAAGCATCAGAAATGGACTTCAGGTTATCACAAGTTCAGTGGAAAAATGTGCATCCATTGCACAGTCTAGCTGACCTGTAAGAGAGAGATGCCCACTTTTAGACTCCAGGATCTAAGTTTCCAGCTTATACCTGAAAATTCCTGGAGAATATATTAGCTCCTTTCTATCCATCACCTTTGCTCCTTTCCTCCAATATTGCAGGCTGTTTGTATCACCTATAAGTGCACAGTGGCAAAGACTCTGGTAAAATGCATTTTTTCCTCTGCTAACCATTACCAAGAAAGGACTTTTGATGATCTTGAAAGATTGAAAACAAAACTAATAATAGTAAAAATATCCCAGTTAATTCAAATGTCTTGTTCTGCTTTAAATACTTTGGAATATTCCGTGTTCGCTTTCCATCTTTAAGGTTTATGTGGGTGTCCTATCTTGTCGCAGAGTCTCCCCACTTACTAAACTATTGCTGTGCTTTCTAAAAGTCGGATCTTTGTGGAACATGTAAGAAAATACTGATTTTCTGGGAATGAGTGATCCCATTGAAAGCAGAGGAATAAAGAACACAAAAAATGCAGGTTAAATATGAAGCATAGCCACAAAAATGTTTCAACTGCAAATTCTGGTGTTTGTTCAACAATTGTCTTGTATAACTGAATTTTCAAGGTTAAAACTAACAGCAATATTTACAATTCCCCAAGAAAGGAAAATCTCAAATTTTGACATTCTCTAAAATCATATCTGCAATTTGATATTTAATGGATTAACTACTTTTGAAGAAAATTGAAAACAGAAGTTTTACTTCATAAACTATACTTTACCATCACTCTCCAAGAAACCTCCATTGTCAAAACTAAAAAGGCTCCTATCAGTTATTCCATCCTGATTGTATTTTCCCTTCCCGTATTTTATGTTATAATATATAGAGAGGAATGAGGCTCTTTAGTGCAATATACCAGAAAGGGAAATGATCACTAATGAAGTTGTTCCATCATATAAATGTTTCCAGTAATTTATCCACCAAAAGTAGGAAAAGTTTAATTTTAATGTTGTAGACCTGCTGCAAGAGTATTTTATCCATCAGAAGTGATGTGCACAATGATGGCCTAGTGAAGCTAAATACTATAAATAAGAAAATAATTCATACCAGAAAGTTAATGCATTTTCATTTTCTCTTTTAAGACTGCAGCAGAAAAAACCAAAATCTATGCTGTGAAATAATTCACTTTTCAGCGTTATTAATTCAGTTTACTCTGGCATGAAAACTGATGCTTTGCAGAGCACACCATATCTAAGACAAGCCATTTCAAGGGTGAATATGGGAGGGATTTAATTTATTAGGTTTCTCCTGTTTCCTTTAATATCTCTTTTGGTAGGAAGGATAATTTAGACTTGGTTTCAGATCAGGGCTTTTTACTCCTAGTCTTCATTAGAGATGAAAATCTGGAGACCTACTACATATTCATTTAATATAGAATAGAATTATTCATGCCTGAGACAGTAAAGTGAAAGGGAAAAAAAAGGAAAAGCAAACCTCCCTACTAAAAAAGGACATTAGTCATTTCTCTCTGTCATTTTTTTGGCGGCTGATATTCTATGTTTTGTAAACCATTACATCTAAAACAACTGAAGCTGTAAAACTAATGTAGCAGGTCAGGGAAAACAGCCAAAGCCAGGTCAGAGAGTCTGAACCCATATTACCAGTCCAGTCAGTCTTGTGTCACATCACTTACTCTTCATTTTAGCATGCTAACCTATCAATATCATTGCTTTTAAGGAATACTATCCTCTACAGGCTTTCAGAGGCCATTGCTGCAGATATATAAGAACTATAAGTTTTGGATACAAAAGTAGTAAGGAGTTTCCTCAAAGGAATTACTTTTAGAAAGACTTTGTAATAAGAAGATATAAATAGAACTACTATTCATGTCACTGGAAGCAAGAGTAGCAGCGAAAAACAAACCAGAAATGGGAAGCAAGGGAGAGAAAGGACAAGAGGCAGATACTAGTTTAAACATATGAGGCAAGAGCCATTGTTAAAAACATGGCAAAAGGTTTCAATTTGATTCTGCAAGAGAGAAAGGCAAAAACCCTAGAGCTGAGTAAAAAGAGATAAGTGTAGAAGAAGAGGATGTATCAACTATTCAAATTTTATATACAAAGGAAGAATGGACAAATTGCCCATAAGGATATGAACAGAAAGAAGGAAAGGGTGGATTTTGATGATAAAATGGTAAGAAAGCTTACTGAATTGCATAAAAAAAAAAAAAAGATTAACCAAGAACGGCACAGAGTGGATGAGCCAGAGCAAAGAAAACAATGAAGCTCCTGAATAAAAAATACTAGTCATTGATCTACTCCTTCGTACACTTTTTGTCATCTTTCCACCACAACACCAGAACTGCAGCGGTGCTGCTTTCAAATGCAAAAATTTTACCACTGATTTCTTGAATTTGCACTGGCACATACTGAAAAAGGTGCTGCTCACACTGTCTTTAAAGCACTTTGGAGAATAGAAACTTAACATTTTTTATAATAGGAACCAGAGACTGATGAATGCAATAAGGAAATTTCTTGGAATGATCTCCATTTCACTAGCACAAAAGTAGTACTTAATAAAGCTGCATTTCTCCAAACTTACAGAATATTTATCTCAGAACCAAATACAAATATTTCTTGAAGAGCCTTACCACGCAACTCTTTCTGTGATTCATTGATTTTGTTTGGAAGGCATTGTCTGGTCTTAAACGTAATAAAGAATGAAAGGAAAATGCCATCCTAAAGGTCAAATATCCAAACTAAAAATAAGATTTTAAGAGATGGGAATTAAAACCAGACATATTAAAAAGCCCTCAACATTATTTTCTTTTACCTGACAACTACACATCCAGCAAAGAAAACTTGGTCAAATTTAGACTGAGCTTTAAAAGGCATTAAAGAAGAGTTGATTAAAATTACCAGGAAAAAAAAAAACCATTTTGTACATGAAACTGTAAAACCATTTACTTGTAAAACCATTAGCATCTTTAAGAGCGTTTCTGGATAAATGATTAGTTTTTCTAGGCACGTTACATTGTATGATTTTCCAACCACACTTTTTTTTACAGATAAAATTCACATACTCCTTCATTTTGCTAACTACTAAGACATTAAAATAGGGAGCTCCTAATATCCGACCAGTGGCACTCAATTGGCTCAATATGTCAGAAAAATGCTTTTCCTTTAAAGAAGATGAAATAATTAACACTGCATTTTCCAAACATCTTCTATTTGTATTTCCTTTGAAGATCCAATTCTCTCATGAGATGTGTGACTGCTCATGGTGACATTAAGTTCTGCACTAGATTCAGCAGAAAGCTGTTCCTGAACTGGAACATTCAAATAAGACTGAAGTGGTATCTACATCCTCACAGTAGTAGTATAGCCTACATCTTACATAGTAATATATTTCAACACAAGTCTCCCCTTTTGAAGTAACATCTTAAGACTAATTCTTCACAACATTTCTGAAATAAAGTTTTTTTGCTCACAGATGTGAAAACTGAACTTGTATCCCTGAAAATGCAGGCTATATACAACAAGAAGTGGGAAATGACCAAGGTCCAGCTGGACTTCCTTTAACCATTTACTCAGATTCTGTTAGATGTTCAAACTTGTAAACTAAAAATAGGAAGGTGTATGCTTCCTCAATCGATTGGAATCTTCTGTGCATCAGTGTAATACAGAGCATTTTTGGTTTAATCAGTTTTAAAAGATGAGGAGATAATTATTTCTCATTTTAAATGAACATAACTTAGTAAAAGTGAAGCTCTACAGGCACATATTTTATTTCTGAATCCATATCTCAGCTCTTCGAGGTTCAAAATAATGTCATATTTTCTAGCTTTAGGTTGTCCAGGCAAAATCCTGAGGACCCTTAATTGTGGTTTATAGCTTTACTTTAAATAAACATAGCAATAAAAATTCTAGACATGTCCAAGTTTCTGAGTTTTCCAAAAGTGTTCTCTCCTACCCAGAAAAGGAGGTGTTTTGTAAATTCCTACTGTTAATTTTAGGCTAGTGAGAAAGAATGCCTTTGGGTTTGGGGAAACACCTTGGCATTTTCCTACAAATATTAAAAGAAGACGACATTGCACGCATTGCAGAGACTTAAAGCTTCAAGAGTCTCACTAGACTCTATGGACATCCACTGTGCAAAAGAAAAACAGTATTAGGTAAATAAAGATGCATGGTAGAATTCAGTAATGAATACTACATTTCTCTTGGAATTTTTGACAATTTAATAAAAGATACAAATCTTTATTAAATTCTAAGTCATGACTGAAAAAAAAAAAACAAACAAAAAAACCTTTGCATTTTTCTGGAAAGTTTTTAGGGATTTACTTAAAAAAATATGAAAATATCAGATTAACAAAGAGTCTTGCTAAAGTATAACAGCATCGGAATATGATTTCTTAAAAGCTAGACTAAAATAATCATCAAAGTACTGCATTCCTAGCTGCATCTTCTCCCTGGAATCATACCTGATAGACATTTCCTTAATGTGTCCTATCAGTTTGTCATACAACTGACATGCTTCTTTCCCTTTAAATTAAACCAGATTTATTCGGTGATGTAAAAGCTTCCCACCTTTCTGTCAATATATCTCTGCACACAAGAATAGTGGAGTTAAGAGTTTCCAATCTGATTAGCTATGAGCAGATACTACAGAGTGACAGCTCTTGAACATAAAAATCAAACCCAGAATATTCGAGTTCTTTTTGGTGTATATCTATATATATGTATGTGTGTTCCTTCGATATATATATATATATTTATACATCTATATATATATATGAGGGTGGAGGTGTATACACAAAAATATTTATATGTGCATGTAAACAAATATCAACTCAAAGGAACAATGGAGATCTTAATTGAATGAACAAAGTTTTAAACATGTAGATGTAAGAGATTAACATTGGTGAGATGGGATCTCCAACAACCCATCTGCTGAGACAGGTATAAAGAAACTTGATTGGCCAATTGCCTTAATAATATTATAAAAACTACATCAAAAACCTGAACTGGTGGACAGAATGCTTTGCAATAAAAAGAAACAATTACTAATGTACTTTCAGCCAAGCTCTTTCTAAAAATATCATGTAGAGATTGAAAAATGCCTATTCTGATTAGAAATTTTGTTTAAGTTATATTCTGGCTTCAATATGGGTTTTGTTTAAAGCCCATTTACAACCAGTGACAGTTTCATCTCACTTCAGAGTTTCAGTGTATTTTGTTGAAAGGGGGAGATAGAAAAAAGTTCCTCTTTTAGTTTCTGTCATTAAATATTAGAACTGTGTAACTGTATCACCTTTAGTGTTTACTAGTTGATTTTTTTAAGGTCATGATTTTAATTATCTATAATTTTGACAAAACAGAATCATTAAAGCTAAAATTTTCCATGTAAGGTTATTTTAATTTGTTCCATCTTGATTTTAGCAAAAATAATTTAGAGAAAATTTGTTGTTCTCTAATATTAAAATAAATTCTTATTAATGATAGATTCTCATCAACTACTAATTAGAAAGCTGTAGAAATTCTGTGCTTTCAAAATATGCAGTTAAAATATAGCATGGACTATTCTCATAGGAAACATGATCTAGCTATGCCTGTGGAAGTTTGTCCAAATTGTCTGTATTTAATAATATGTTTAGAAAAGTGCTTATGTGTTTATAAAAGACAGCTTTACTGTAACTGATAAATTACATTTGTACTTTGAATGCTTCAGACTGAGGCCATCGGATATTTTCTTAGCAGCATCTGAGCGTCGTGTGTTCTCCAAGTCTGTTAATTAATACTGATAATAAAAACTCAGCTCAGGCTGGGTTCTCCCTTCATCCTTTACTCCCCAACCTCAGTATTCCCCGAATAAACCTTGGGTTATAACAACAACACAAACCCACGCTTACAATTTAAGCAGCTGTATGAAAATCTGCAGAACAAAATAATATTCTTTCCTTAGCTACTGAATTCTTATGTGCTAATGAGCAAGTTATTTAAAATAGACTTCTCATGGCCGGCCATTAATAAGGTCACATAATTAGTGATCACCTGATTTCTGACCTATGGTCCTGATATGCAGACATACTGAATAGAAAAAACCTGCAACAGAAAGTCAACAGGGACTTTGCTTTGAGCTACTGTACCATGGAGCTATTTGGAATGCAAAGTAGTCTGGAAAGCAGGTCATGGGTAGCTCAGTTTGTCAACCAAGCTGAGGGGCACTCTGACCTTAATCTACATGTATGACAGTATATGACAGTATGTCACCTTCTCATCTTGGAAGGTGATCTAAAAGTAAATATTTTTAAAACAAATAAAGCAGGGGTGTTTGTCATAGAAAGGCAACAAAACACATTGTTGGAAATTCTGGAATTGAAATAGGTTGATAAAATGCAAATGGAAGTACAGGAAAGCAAAAATTATATTAACAACCTCATCTGTTGACCCCAATCCTGCTTTAAGTCTTTGAATCTCTTCAAGAAAAAAGTGCCGTGAACCTTTGCATAATGTGAAGGTGGATTGAACGGCTAACAATTTATATGTCATTTCCTTCTTGAAGTTCACAATTAATGTATAACACATCAGTGAACAAATAAAAAGACAGAAAAAAATATCTCAATCCAACTCTCTCTTTTCTAGGATGTGATTTTATAGTATATAGAAAGAGAATTAACTTTATTCTTTTACCTGTTCTCCAGAATAAAATATCTGGAAGAGTTTTGATCTTTTTTCCATTGCTGCTTACTCACTCATATTTCAACAAAGTATAAATGACTCATGCAAATACAGAAATTTTGTTACTCTTTAAACTAATATTGCTTATAGTTGTGGTTATAGAAATTCAACATGCATCAGATTCAATATGTTACAGAAAAATGACGTTTTCCTTCCTACAATAATGAAGGTGAATTAAATATATTTTTTTCCTCTATAGTAATTATGCTCTTTTTAACCTAGGCTCAGACAAAATTTTGTCATCTTCACTATAAGTCTTTTGTCTTCATCACTATAAACAGCTTTTCTTCCCTTCAAAAGAAAGACTAAGTTTTGTTTCTCCTGTTGCTTTTACCTTCTCTTGCTGCTGTACACAAAATTGCCATCATGACGCCCAAGATCTTTTTTTTGCAGGAAACTGGGAAATACAAACTGACATTAAATGTTATTCCATGACTCAGCTTGCTGAGTTAACTGCAAAGTTACCTGTTACTCTTCATCTGGCAGTTTTTGAAACTACAAGAACCTGAGCAGGATCATTTTTCTCACCACTGCGAGCTTCAAAACTTCAAAAACTTGCAGACTCAACATGAAGTTTGGTTAAAATCAACAGTTGCTGCCCATTCTTGTCAACAAATCTAAGCAATTAGTTATTTTCAGAGGCTTATGACAAAGCAGATGAATCTAAACTTAAATCCATAAGGAAACCTCAGATTACTGGAAGCAGACACAGTATTGCATTTCACAAGAATGAGCAAGAAACACTCTAGTTGAGGCACACAATGGCATTTCTGTGATGTTTGCAAACCACTGTGTGCTTATACTGTGAATTTACTTCAAAAAAGGACATATGAAAGGAAAATACAGAATTGGCAAAGCTGCAAGTCAAATTTAATCAGGTCATTAGTTCAGAAACCCAATGGAGAGCTTAATTAGATATGAGTTATCTAATAATTGTGAGTGTCTCTGATGTACATTTGTTTGGACATCTATTACTAAGGGTCCCTATCATTGTTCTAACCTTACAGCTAAAGTCAGGAACAACCCCTTTGAGTCCTATGTTGGTTTCCAGCTATCTACATATTGTATCAAATTATTAATGTGAATGCCAACAGAGATGAGTTCTTTGTAAAAATTCTGGCAAATTTTTAGTGGTTGTGTTTCTTGTTTTCAAGTAT
Organism: Atrichornis clamosus; assembly: GCA_013400975.1. NCBI lineage: Eukaryota > Metazoa > Chordata > Aves > Passeriformes > Menuridae > Atrichornis > Atrichornis clamosus. The sequence goes on from WBMZ01011892.1 coordinate 94,239, forward strand.
GCTTGGCTTGAATAAGTTTGATCCTACATCTTTGGATGTCTTGCAATCTCAGGTACTCACTCGAGTCTCTGACTTGAGATAAAACCTTGACTCTGTGTCTATGCTATATATTCCCAGGTATAGCAAAGTTTCAGCTTCCTTTCAGCTTTTCACCAACATTTCTCTGTCTGACATAATAACTAACTTCAAGCCTAGAATACTATCATATTTCAACCCTGGAGATATGAATATAAAATTATAAAATATACGTTATATCTTTTTTATAGTCAGCTAATAAATTTCTGCTGCTTAGGCTCTGAGTTTATCTTATCCAGTATCCAAATTTGTCAGTAGAAGGAAGAACACCCAGTTATCCTTCTAGGAGGAGTAAACAATACAGGCACACTATGCATTTAGATTAAAAATTACTTAGTAGAAATAAAGGTAGAAATCTATCCCCATATTTACGGTACATATCTAAAAAAATGCCTGATATTCTGCCCTCAAAATTGCTGTGTCAGGAAAATATGCTTCTGCTACTTACTGTCAAAGACAGACTTGTGAGTTATAGTGAATGTTTGTGAACATTATATGCAGAATTTTTCTTCCTACAAGTGCCAAGAAATATAATTAAATTTCTCTCAAAAGACATATTTATGAGTAGATAAGAAAAGCACTTGTCACTACAGCAAGTAGGTGTGAAAGACCTTTCAGGGTCTTCAAGAACAATCAGTTTTTCTGTTTCTGGTTTTACATATATCTTACTTGAAAATGTTAGCTTCTATTTCATCTTCAAGACAGTTTCTGTACTGAAATGAAGTAATCACCTCAAAGAAGGTGCTTGAACAGAGAGCTTCCTGTGGGCTGTGTAGCAGTGTGGACAGGTATAGCAAAGGCCTGTGGTAGACCAGATACTTATATTTTACTGCACTGAAAATTAAAAGGAGAAAAAATGAGACTGAAAGAAAAAAACAATAGGAAGTTTCCCTTAAACACAGATGAGATGTCGTGAAGAAATAATCAAGCTGAAACTTATTCGAACTTCTCTGTCTAAATCGATACAGGAGAAGTCTGTCTTTGCAGTGATAAGACAGGAAGAATCAGACTTTCTATTGGGCTCAAGGCAAAAGTCATAGGTTGAAGTATAATCAAAAATTATCTCCTAGCTCTTTTTAGCTTTTTTTTTTCTTATTCCCCCAACTCCTAGAGATGAAACTTCAATCGATGGTCTCAGAGCTTCAGATTATCTGTCAGAGAAAAGCTGTCTCAAGCAGCAAGGACCTCTAATCAGATATTGACAGTTAAGATGTTCTGGGTGATAAAAATAGATTTAAAATCCAAAGTGACATTCTTTTTTTATTAGAATCATGGCCTAACTGTTAAAGTCGTGATATAAGATAAATTATACAGTCTAAGTTTTCCAATCAATTTATCAGCTTTCCTAAAAATAATGAATATAAGTTTCCTACTTCAGCCAAAGTCAAATCTCCAAAGATCAAGAAAATTGCTTCATATTTTCCTCTAGATTGATAAAAAGACATTTCTTCATAATATAAACAACTTTTAACTGATTTGGAAAACTTACAAGCTTCAAAGTTACATTAAAAAGTAGGAAATATTGACAGAAATGGTCATACTCTACATTTGACTATATCCTGAGCCCAGTGTATTTAACAGCTCAGTTAAAGAAATTCTTATAACTAGAAAACACTAATCAGCTTCAAAACTCAGTTAAGGCTTACCTTAAATTTATGCAGTAAATTACACATTCCACAGGATTATGTCAGGTAGCAGGGAAGAAACCACCAGTAAACGGGAAAAAAACCACCAAGAACTATTAAAAAATTAGTTACAAATGAAAATAATTCAATCCACTGAGAATTAGATAGTTTTAATATAAACCCAGCTTGAACTGATGGGTAAACAATTTGTGATTCATAGCACAATCCTACTAACAGATGCTATTGGTTGAGGAAAAAGAGGGAGAAGCACGTCTTCAAACTGACACCCTGTATAACTTCAGTATTGAATCAAAGTAACCTAAAATTATATAAAAATATTACCCTTGGGGTGATGATGATCTTGATGCTGCTTTGTTAGAGCATTTAAGCCTGTGCATTAATTAATTTCCTAAAAGCACAGGACACTTTAAAAGGAGAAAAAAATGTCCCAAATAACCAAAAAATTCATAGGTATAATTTTTCCTGTATTTGGTTTTGGGTTCCAGAGGACAACAGCCACTATCAAAAGTGAGTTCATAAAATCTGTTGAAATGCAGGAATGAAGGAGAGATGGAAAAGAAAAGCTATCATTTTTGTACAGATACATTACATATCTGCACATAGGGTTTCAGCCCAGGAAACATCCTTCCCCACAGGGTGATGACAAGCAGTCCTTGTCTGAATGATGCAATATCAGCCAATGTTAACATAAAGTGCTGCATCAGAAAAAGATTGAGTGTTGAAGGAGGGGGGTAGCTTATGCCTGTAACGGAGATGTGGTCAACTGCGTGGTGCAGAGAGCCCAAACAGTGAATAAGCAGAGTGTTCATGACAGACGTGCAGTAATGACAGATAAGAGGTGTAAGACACAACACACATCCCACAATACCTTGGGTGCTATTTGATGTATATCTCAAATACCAGAATACATGAGAACTGAAAAATGCATAAATCTTTGTGGCTGCGATTATAAATATTGCTAGAAGAAAGGAGAGTAGAAAAAAGTAAGAAGAATGAAGAAGCTGTCCTCTGCAGTCATGGCACAAAATTCAGTGCAGATCATACATATGAGCCAATACTAAGACTAAAATACAACTGTGGTTCAGTATAGCTGTTATAAAACATTTTGGGTTTAATAGGCTAAATGCATTACAGAACACATGGGGATGTAAAGCAGAACTTTATTTTGGATCATGAAGTATTTTCAAAGTGCTGTGGTCATGTAATCTAATTCACATGAGACAATGTAATTGTTGACAAACTTTCCTTTAACAGTTAGAATTATATGCAAGACATCTACATTTTCATGCAATGATGTGCTAACTCTAATTCAGTACCTTCTAATGTAGCATATGATAGAATAAACTTGACCTTTTTGATTCTATTAAAAAAAAGTGTTGGTGTAAATATTGTGCAAGCAATCAACAAATTTAATGTTCTGAGCAATTATTAGATAGTTTAAATCACATGTATGTACCCATTGCGCGTGCATAGAAATTGAGGCTACAGCCACAAAAGTAAAAATGCAAGTGAAATTTTCTTTTACTTATAAATAGACAATCAAAACAGTATAATGAAAATCCTCAGAGCTAAATTAATAATAATAATAATAATAATAACATCAAAAACAATCCTATTATGACACACTAGGCTGTACCACTATTTAAAAATTCTCAGGAGAAATACATTCACTCCAGTCTGCTCACAACATTCAAATAAAACCTTATCAAGATAAAGAAAGCTTTCCAACACAAGCACAGAAGACAATTCCCTATATTCTCACTACATTCCTCAAGTAGATTTTTTTTTTTAAACTATAAAATAATTCTGGCAAGGCATGACTTGCAATTTACTGCGTATCCAAAATGTAACTAGGCATTTAACTAAGCCTATGTCTTCTCCCTTGTAATACTTACAAAATTTTTATCAGCTTTGACTGTTCATGAGCTTTGTTGATACAAGAACCTCATGCCGTTTATAAGTAAAAGCCACCAATTAATTACGTTTCACAACATCCATTTTAAGCAGAGAAAATGATATCCACTTTACAGATAGGGAATTCCATGAGTTCACAGAAGTCAAATGAAGGTCATGGATAGTCAGCTGTGGAACTGCCACTGAATTCAAGGTTAATCTCAAACTATGGTAAATCTCATGTTAAATTGAAAGGAGACAAATTTTACTTCAGTTTCCAGATTCACATTGCTGGGCACTAACTTGTAGCTACAAGGATTTTGAATTAACACTGGCTTGGTCTTTTCTTTCTTTCTTGATTTGTTGGTTGCCAACACTGTTCAGTTTGAGAAATAAACCAGTGAACCAGTGACTGTAAAGGAATTAAGAGGCAAAATTAGTAACAGAGGGGCTAAACTAAACTGCTCTGATTCTCATCAGAGCAATTACACAGTATGGTTGCTCTGACAACTGCATCTACTGCACAGAGATTTATTTCACTACAGTTCATCTGCATCATATCCAGTCTTATTCTGTGATTTTTCCACAGTGTAAACAAGTTTAGATTAAGAACACAAGTGAGGCAGAAGCCTTTCACTTGGATGATTTTTTTTAAAATCCAGGGTTCAAAGAACTAATGTTACAGAAACAAATGTTTAAACATTTTTGAGCCCATATAGATTATATATTTTCCACTTCTATTATGTATGCATTACATCATGGGGTGTGCAAAGGTATTTCAGCAAATCAGACCTTTGCCCTTTTACTAGCTAGTCTACAGCCAATAGAGAAATAAAGGTCAACTGTGGTGGAAAGAAGAGGACAATTGTTGCTGTTTGTTGGGGTTTTTTAATTATACTTAAAACATGCACTGTAAACATGCACTTGCTTTTTTCCTGCATGAACATCTAGACAGACATACAGTGAAATATTGCTTTGTAATTTATGTGTTCTTATAAGGATTCTTACTAAGCTTTCATAGTTTATCTCCTCCACAATAACTTTTCTGGAAGTTTGGCATGATGGAAGCAATGTAGACAGTTTCTGTGTTCTTTAAACCTTGCTTTCTTTTTCAGCTCAGTTATCCCCAAACATTTGGTTAATCAGTAGATACCTGCTCTAGCTCTCTCTACAAAGTGATGAACTGTCAAATAAATGCATAATTGCTACTTCTTGATCCTAGCACTGTTATGCTATAGTTCCAATTTTGATAGCTTTGCTTTAGCAAGTTACATTTACAGTCCAAGGTACAACATTTATAAAATGATACATCATTTAAGTAGGAACGTGCTTTATCTTCACCTAAAACTATATACACTTTTTTTGGATACATTCAAATTCCAAAGGCATTTGTATCATTGATTTCAATTCATGCAACAGTTTTGATATTTTACTCTTTTTTTTTTTAATTAAGAGATAATAGAAATCACATTTTTGCAGCATTATTTGTATTTTTTCCCAAACAACATATGTTACCTATTTAATTAACAGGTCACATTTCCTAAGGTTAGTGTCTTCCAGTAAACACTCACAATACGAATTCCTCTTATGTAGAAACTGTATACTGCACAAAACTCAGAAATAGATTTTATGTATGGAAATTTTTGTAAGGTTTTAAGACCTAAACCTGGTTTGGAACACTCTTTAGTAATAACCCTACAAGAACAGGTTTATTTAATCCCATAACAACACTGATTCTCTGTCTCCCAACCTCACATTATCAGTGGACCATGCACACCAGTAAGCTCCAATGTTTCATTATGTTCACTCACACGATATACTTTGGCTTCTCACCACACAGTGTATACAGGTCATTGACAGCAAGTTTGACACCTGTCCTAGAACTAGAGGTCTATTCTCTCCTTATTGATATTATCCAAATCCCCACCGGTGTGTTACAGCTGGAAAACAATGTTTAGACACTTGCTTGTGTTCTCCTTTAAATAGGTGAGCCTGTTAAAACTGGCTCCCTTTTGTAGATGATAAGATTGGGGTGTGTACTCAAGCAGAATGTCTAGTTAATTGTGCAGTGAAAACATGCTACTAAACACCAATATCAATTTGAAAGCCACTTGCAAACCCTAGCTTAATTTTTCCCACTGCAGCTAAAGGAACTGGAATGGTTTTAACTTAGATTCTGACAGACAGCAGAGACGAATAAGGTAAATAAACAGAAGAAGGTTTTAGCTATCTTTGAAAACCAAAATAAACAAAACAAGCTTTGTGGACTTTCACATCTTCAAATAAAAAAAGTAATTAAGGTGCTATCTAAATTGATATATATAAATAGTGAAAAAGATTGCAAGTGCCTTTACTCAATTAAAAATGAGGCTTATTTTATAAACCAGAATTCAATTCAGCTCAAGCAAATCCAAACTAATTAGAATTAGTGTATTGGTGCATAAGGCCCTGGATTAATCTGAAAAACTCCTTACTTATTATCTCTGAGCATGATGTATTACCTGATACAGCTATTAGCCATATTGTTTCAACAAACTTTAAGCAGAACACTCCCTTAACCATTATAAAACGGTCTACTAAGGAAAAAAAATGGTGCCATATGACCAGATGTTTCAAGTCTTGGATATAATTATTTATTTATTCTCCTAGGGCAGCACAAACATTTATATCTTGGGTCTCAGTTTATCAATTTCTCATCAATTTATCTTTTGTGTCACCTTCATAGAGAACTGTTTTTCAGGAAGCAACAAACATATGAATGGTGACACAGGCATGGTTTAACCTTTTTCAAGCTAATGCAGCTCTTGGATTAAACTTTTATTTTTGTAAGCAAAGCTATACAGTGGCGTTACTCTTCTATGAGAAACTTAAATACTTTTTTTACACTAGCAATCAAATGTCTTCTTACTGGTTTTTTTTTTAAGAATAATGTTAAGTTGACAAAAGTTAGAAGTAAGTTCAGCAAAGACAACAACAAAATGAAGTTTTCCCACAGTCTTTTAACATTTGGAAATGCCATTCTCACAAATGCGGCATGTGTCACAACACCAGGGTACTCAGCTCCGATTGGCTTACAGTGATTTATTATAAGCAATAATTCTGTATCCTAGCAGTTGCTGGAGCAAGGCTGTGCTTGAGGCCTATGCACACACATATCAGAATTAATGAAGCAGCAGCTTGTGCTGTTGCAAACAGCTGGGGGTGCTTAACTTGTTTTTCTCTACACAATTTTTTGATTTCATTTGTTTCTGGCAGTTATGGAATGCAATAAAAGGAAGAATGGGAAATGAAGAGAAGTGGAACTATGCAAAACAGCAAAATCTGGGCCTAGGACAACAATATATTCTCCTCTGATAATACAGATTAATCTTTTTATATTTTACATTGTTTTATCAGTTCTGCTTTCCCCCAAAATGCTGTATTTGATGTCAATAAGATTAAAGATAGCTACAGATATGTCTGCAAAATACACCAGGCAGTGTGATACAGTCCTTCAGCCTTTTGCTGATCAAGCCTGACTCAAAACCAGAAGGAAAATAAAAATGGATTTTTAGCTGGGACAGCATGCTCCTAATATAGTCCTACTGTTTCTATACCTGTTCTATTATTGTGTCCAAGGCTCTTAAAAAACTTGGAACTCCACTATGCTGTGAGGGCATGACACCTCTGGTTTGGACTTTATCAAGAACTTCTTTCCTCCTGAAAGCACTGTTGTACATAAATTGCACTCACAACAGGAATTTATTTGTGCTAGTTACTATGCACAGCTCCACATTTCCAGCACTTTCTTAGGGGAATGGGTACATTCTCACTTTTAAAGTTCTTAGCAAAATAAAATTAAAAAAAGAAATAATGGGACAATAAATGTAAAACAGTGCACCTGAGAATGGATTTTAATAGCACTGCATCCAGTTGCTGCGGGACATGCAAAGAGTCCTGAGCAGCTGCTGGAGGGCACTTGTTAGTATCAGAAAGAGGGAGGCAAAGATGAGTGTTTCAGCAGCAGAAGAGAGGTTGAAGGGCAGCTGCAGAAACTGGAACGTATGTGATGCTTCACACAGAGACTGTGGGTTCTGCAGCTGCTTAATGCTCTATGGAACATTCCTTTTCTCATGAATATTCCTCTATTCACTGCATCTCCTCCAAAGGGGTTGGCAGTGCCACATCACAGGATCCTGTCTAGTACTCTTCAGAGTCTAACTTGCTATTGCTTTTTAAGTCAGCTAAAGCTCTGAAATGATTGCTTATAGCTGGGGCATGTTTTGATTGCTCTCCTGTCTTCCTTAGGCTATTCAAATGAAGGCAGCAGCTGCATTTTGCCATTCACAGTCATTTATGCCTAAAGGCTCATGTTTCCTGTCAAAAGCTGGAACCAGTGATTGTATATGATTTTTGTTCTTTAGCTTAGTCGTACATCACCAATATGTTCTCATAGCATTTTCCATCTAGTAATGACTTTATTGATCCATTCTTCAGTCTTTCATCTTTCCATGCATCTAAGCACATTGTAACAAAACTTCCACTGATCATTTTGTATCTTAAATTACACATAAATACATATTATAGAGCTATTCAATAATCACTCAGCAGGCTTATTATACAAGGGCCCAAGACAGCCAAACATCCTTAACTGTCACTGGAAATAATCACAACTAAAAAGGAACAGAACTAGGTTGCTACCATCTGCTTGGTCCGTTTCCCATTGCAGACTGAAAATGAAAAAAAAGAAACTAGAAATAATAAGAAAACGTGAAAGGAAAAGAAGCCTCTGACCACAACAGCAAACAATAAAAAAACTTCCTTTCTTTTTATTAATAATAATATCAATTAATTTGCAGTGATTTTAACCTTTAAATTTATTTTGTTTAAAGCATATTTTTTAACAATTAAGAAGTTTATGTTCCTACAGTCTAGACACCCTGATCAAGATAAACTGTAATATCTAAAAATACTTACTTTACTCTGATATACTGACCTCTTTTTCTCCCATGGTTTTCCAAAGAATCAAATATATTTGTGTTGAAATTAAATCTTCTTCTACTGCATCCATGCTTTCAGTTTCTATCACATTCTCCTGCTACACAGCCCACAGTGCTGGATTTCTAATATTGTTAATATCACTTCCATAGCAACATACTAAGATATCATAAACTTGGCATTACAGCTTTATTCCTAGATTAGGTCTAAGGAGGAGTCGATTTCAAAAGGCAGCTCTTATTAAAGCATACATACAGATAATAATCAAAAGCAATTGCCAGTGGGATAGGGATAATGGCTTTCAGAGTACTGAAAATCAGTTTCACTAAGAAGTTGTACCTTTTCAACTCTGACCAAGAACAAAGAACTTGTTTTGTCAGCGATGTTTAGAATATATTTCCCCAGACATCCTTAAAGAGAGCACCACATAATCACAAGGATTCAATTACTAAGAAAGATAGTAATACTTATGTTTTTCACATGCTGGATTCAGTCCATTACACGCTGGATACAGCACAGTGGGAAATGAGGGCAAAATTTGGGTCCATCCTTTAGTTGCAAATATTAAGAATGCACAAGTGAATGCACAGAATAAGTGAATGAGAAGGAATTCAACTTCAAACACTGCCAAAACAATTTTATCAATAAATCTCTTAACTTTTAAGCAGAGAATGTAATACATTAAGTAGAACACATATCATTTGGTCAGCATTCTGGCATATCTTATGATATATAATGACTAGGGACAAATGGGCTCCACTTGTTACTTCCTGGCTAGAGTCCTAGGTAAAATCTTTAAAAAGAAGATAATGGAAAAAACCATATATAGACTGTACTGCCACATGCCTTGTGAATGGGTGAATATCTCAGAAATGAAAGATGTTATTTTAGGAGTAAGTAAATCTACATTGGTTTTACTCTGCACACTTTTCATTGGCAACAGGCATGATCACAGAGGAAAATACTTCTATTCTATTAACCTTAGCACAGGTTTTCTTGGAGGTTCATCAGGAAAACAGAACATCCAAATATCTAGATCATGAAAAAACATGTGGAAAAGAAAAATCCACTTGTCTATTTCTAAGACATTCAAGGATGTAGCTCTTACAGCTCTAGATAATAGGGAAGATTCTGCAAGGGTGAATTCAAAGTAAAAAAAGAAAACAACAACCAAAAAGAGTAAAAGAAATGAGCAGCTTCCAGCAGAGAATGCCTCAGGATTTCTACTAGTCCTTGCTTTGTTTAGTATATTTGCAACTCGTCTGAGAAGGAGAAGAACAAAGTTTCACAATAGAAAGTTATTGAGGAGAGTGAGGATAGGAGCCAACTGTGCACAGTTTCAGGGAGGAAAAAAGGCTGAACAATTATACTATAAAATGGCAGATAAAAATAGGTGTAGAAAGATGATCCATATGGAAAAAAATCTGAATTTCACATGAAAACCAATTAATGCTATGCTTTCTCAGGAGTGGTTCTCACTACTTTGGCTCAAAGCTCAGGAGCAATGAAAAAAAAGGAATTGATTTGAAGAAATAATAAGGAAAAGAACAAAATGGAAAACATTGTCATGCTGTCATTGAAATGCATCATGCACTGATGTCTTGAATGTTTGAATGTCTTGTATGCTCTTGGATTTCACCTCAGTTAATTTATGGAACAAAGTCCTGAGAAAAGCAATTGATATGACTTAAGACTAGAATTGTTCAGTCTGGGAAAGAGGTAATTTATATAAAGAAAGGTGGACATCTATATATTACTAAAAGAATGAAGAGGGGCAAGAAGAAAACAGTAATTAATAGACTTTTCCAAAAAAATATGGTAGATCAAATAGAAAAGGAATGCAGATAGAAAACAGCTGTGGTGGGTTTTGGTTCATTTTTGCTGTTGTTGTTTGTTTTGAATTTTTTTGTTTGGTTTGTTTGTTTGTTGGTTTGGGGGTTGTTTTTTTCTTGTGACTGCATGGTCACATCTTTAATTAATTTGTGGACATTCTTGCTGTAAGATCTTGAGGACACTAAAATGAGTACACTAAAACCTTATGTGGGTTAAACCACCCTAGAATTGAACAATGCAAGGTCTTTTAAAAGCTGAGAAAATAACAAGGCCTAATGAGTATCTGAGGCACAAACAGTGAGCTGAAAGATGCATACTCAGGAATTCAGGCTAACACCCTGTCCTTGTCAGCCTCTGTTTTCATAGCACACTCTTAGTGGTCCCTGTGGCTGGCATTTCCAAAGGGTTCTAATATATTTTCCCATATGTCACTTGGATGTCTTTCTAGGCTGCTGTGAAAATTTTAAGTGCTGTTACTTCACATAGGTCCTTAATTCTTTTTTCTGTTTTCTTTTTTGAGAGCAGTATGCCCCTCTAAAGTGTTAGAACTACTTGTGTCAAGCTCACATAATCAGGAAGAATACAGACCTGTGGCCAGCAGCCTACATTTTTTCCTAAGGTACAGTGTCAAGAAAATACAAAACTGACAAAATATTACAGTCTGTGCTCCCTGCACCGTGGTGCAGGAGAAAGCACCTTTAGGCCACATGCTACCTGGAAAGGGGGTTCTTGCCCACAAAACCTAAATTTTAAGTTCTGCCTTACAAATTGTAACCAGACGAATAATTCAGTAGGCAAGACAGAACCAAGCCACAGCTTCATATTTATTTAGTCTATAATTTGTCCTTTTTCCAACACGGATTAAAGGAACTGACTACTCCTTACTTCTTGCAGGAAAAAGAAACAACAGTTGTTCATTGTCAAGGACAACATATTAGTTAACCATTAATTAAAACATGTCAAACAAGGCTTTTAATATTTAGAAACCTCCAGTTTAATATCTGAATTTTATCAGGCACACTTACAAATTGAAACTCACTGAAACAAAATATAACCAAGAAAATATCCTGGGAAAGGGAATTTGCACTTATGCATGTTAATAACCTTAATTGTTTTGGATTACAGTTAGTATTTTATGTGGGGAAAAAAAAGCTGGATTTTTTTTTTTTTTGGTCAGTAGTTTTTCAAAATAACTGTTTTTGCTCAACAAAGTGAGAACATGAGTTAGTGAGCAGGATAAAAAAATTTCTTTTTCCCAGTCTCTTATTTCTGCATCTTTGTGAAATTTAACCTTTTCTTTTGCTTTGATATGTTTATAACTAAATATTTCTGTCATAATTTAAACTTGCATTTACATACATGCAAATCTTTGAATAGCATGGTAAAGGTGATCTTTCTTTGAATTTCAGATGCTACATGAGAAAAACCTTATAGTTCTCTTCACTATACATATATTCTTTTAAAAATGAAATCTTTAAAGATTTCTTCTATCTGCATGGATTAAACTTTTTCTCAAACTGAAAGTGTGAAGGTGTTCTGACTAGATGAATAAATAACATTTCTGTAGCTGAACTTCATTCTCCACTGAGACACTATGCCTGGTCTTGGTTGAATTCCAAGGAAGTTCTACTTTTACTTGCTTGGGAAACATACCAAGATCTAAACCTGATGTACACTGTGTACACTGATTTACCCAACTGCTCCAGAATCACATCACTCCAATTTAAGAATAAGATAATATGCCTAAATATGACAAAATTCCAAAATTTGATGGAAAACATATCTACAAAGACTCTCAGCAAGGTGCTGAGGTCCAAAACTAACACTCCTCAGAGGCTCTTCACCAGTTTCTGTTTTCATCAGGCAGGCTCTTTTCCTGCTTAAGATGTCAAATACTGGGTCTCAAGTAGTGGCACTAGTTTTTTGGTTTATTTGGTTTTGTTGACAAGTGTTTTATTTTAGCAGATAAAACCATGATTTTGCTAAGCTGCTGAAAGGTGTTTTGAAATATAGATACATATTTTGTTTTGTTGTCATATATGTACTTTCAAATGCACAAGAATAGGACTCTCTCTACCGAATTTCACACAAATCTACAAGCTGTTGTCCCTTGTTCTCCATTAGAAGTTAGCTATTGCAGGACAGAAACAGGCTCAATGCCACACAAATTACCATTTCAGATTACCATTTGAAACAATTGTTATCTCATCAAGACTTATTTAAACCACAAGGCAGAAAGTCAGTTAGATTTTTTTTGGTGTAATTTCTTAAAATAATCTGTATTCTCTGTGGCATCTACAGAGTAAACCATAATATTCTTGTTCTTTTCTGTTTGTCTTTAATAGTTATCTGTTTCTTCTGTAATATTGAAGTGACAAAAGCACGTTTCCTGCAGTTACTTGCATTATTTCACCTAAAATGGTCATGACACTCCTTCAATTAGCAGTTGAAAAGTCCACTACAATAACTCATTCTTCATGGTATTCAACACTGATACTGAGACAGTGTTGTAAAATGTCGTGCATTTGAAACTTTCTTTCTTTTTCCTGAAGTGGTGATTTTCCCCCTCAAATAGCTCAATACCTATTTCCACTTAGTAACAAAGTGAATGAGAGGATAGGTGAGTAGCTAAAATGAAATATCTTGCAAATGAAGAGTATCCTGATGGAAGAGCTCATTTAAAAACCACAAGCAGATTTCAAAGCATTAGCTTTAACAGTAGACTCAAACAGGATGCATGAGCAAAATATTTCAACTTCTGAAATTTGTATCTGGTTTAAATATTTTGACAGAGTTTTTCATTTAGAATGACTTTTCTCTATTTCTATGATAATGAAAATTGTAATGAAATACTTTATCTGCCTTAGTAAGAAGGCTCACCTTGTCTGACTGGCTTTTGATAAATATCAGGAGGACAGACTGGAAAAAAATGGAAATAACTAATAAATAAACTTACTTATAGCTGAAACTTTGTAGAAATCTTGTAACTACAAGGTCTCGTTAATACTGTAGTCAAAAGATCAGGTCATAGAAAAGGTCTCCAGTTTTTCTTTTGCTCAGAACAGTAATTTTTCAATATCTCATAAGAGGTTTTTTGCATATTAACCTAGTTAATCATCATCCCATACACCCAAATTCCAATGATATTTTCTAACTCAGGTACAGAGTCAACAGATGAAGAGAAACTGCTCCTCTAGATGAATATAAACTTAAAATTTATTTTCTTCCTTATACTGAGCTATAAAAGACACTTCTTGCCATGTAGGATAAAAAAAAGAAAAAATCTCTTTCACTTTCAACAATTGCAGTCAATAAAGTAGTTTTGTGCATTTCTTACATAGTAAACCCCAGTGAGATAGTAATACTTTTTAGAGATAGCACATCTCACATTCCTGTGTGTGATATGCGTGCCTTGAAGTATCTGCAGTTTCGTTTTCTTCAATGGTTTGCATTTTTGTAAAAAAGACATTATTACTAATAAGTATATTTTATGTGCAGATTAACAGTTACAGAAACTATGACATAAGACAGAACCTAAGCCCATTAGGTCATTACATATATATATATATATGAATGCAATAAAGCGTGGAATGAAGAAGACAGAACAGGGAACAGCCAACATACTTCACAACTACTCACGTTTTTCCTTTTTCAGCTAGGTGCACTTTCCAATATCCACGTCCACTCTGTACTGGATCAGTATCTGGACAGTACTGATAGTATGCCCAGATGCCAGAGGACAGCAACTGGGGATACTTATTATAGATGAAAGGGTTTGATTCCTCAAACCTAACTGCTCTGATACTGTAAGAGGTGGAAACATGGGAGGCTTGTTGTCCAAACAGATGTGACCAAGCAAGTAAAATTCATATTATTTACTTTATTTTCTAAAATATACGATATTAAAACCTTTATACCTTATCAGAAATAGAATATTCGATAGAGTATTTTTTTAAATTAGAGTAAGTCATAAGTAACAAAGTAACTCCTCTGTCTACAACGCTTTGTAGTATGTTAACATGATATGATCTGAACAAAATAATTTTTCAGTGGTATGTGCTATCTCTACCTTCATTTCTAACCCACATGAAACAGAGATGACACAGAGCACAATAATTCTGGAAAATATATGATTAACCTGAGAAAATAGAAGACAGGCCCTTGTAATCAATGTTGTCTTTTTCTAAACAGAGGGAGGCATGTGTATAAAACTTTAGTTTTGATACATATTCTATTTTTAATTATAAAAATATACAGGTTGTTTAATTTTCATTAAATATTCTAATATTGCCCTCATAAACTAAGCCCAAAGTCATATAGGAAAATTGTTTTAAATGAATTTGCAACCATTTGGAAAAACAATCATCTCCCCCCCACCCCACCCCAAAACAAGATAAATCAGAAAGAGGATAAAAAAACACTACCTAAATTAAATTGTTTATATTGATTTATTATATTAATAAATATCATAAGAAGAGCAGGCTTGGTAAAATTGACTTTGAAACAAAAAGTTTTAGCTACTGCTCTTCTCAAGTAATTGTCTAAGTTTTTCATATAGCTACATAAATGAAAGAAACTTAAATTGCAGTGCCATGTATGTTATATGGTAGATGACTGGATAAATATCTTTGATGTGATAATATTAATAACTTTACTTTCAGATTCATTCAATCATCTCCCTGATGAAAAAATTCTGGATGCTAATTTATAATCTGTCAAGAAGATTTACAGATTAAACTAGATTTGGTGCATGTCTCTTGCTTGTTTAAATAAAAAAGTTGCTCTTGTGAGAAAACCTTGTGGCTATTTTACCATTAGCCATAGCTAGTTGTCTTTTGCCCAGGAAAGACACTAACTGTACTTTGTACTGCATATAGAATTTTATTAGTCACTAGTTGGAATAGTGAAGACCTATTTAACTCTGAAATATTTACTAGTGGTGTTTTTTTCAGAACTTTCATCATTTGTGAGTACTTTTATGCTTTAAGAATTGTAATGACCATGAGAAAAGTGGAAAGGATAAAAAATGTGAATTCTTTAGCTTCAACAAAGAAAAACTTTAATTCCCATATATGTTTTCGTGTACACTGAATTTCCTTACTTAGGAAACAAAATAACAATAATAAAACATTAAAGAACGGTCTATACTCACTGTGCTTTTCACTAGGACAGAAACATTACGTCATGAATGCTTGCCAGAACGGTTTGGCAAGGCAAATAGTTCCACAATGTTAATACCAGAGAATCACCAGGGTGTTGGTAGCTTTAGATAAACCACAATGTAAAAGGAGGGACTTAGGATACCTCAAAACACAAGTTACAAATCTGCACGGTTAGGATTCAGTGCAGTAAATACCATAAGAACTATGTTTAGATGTGGGAATATTTACCATGAGATTTCCCTATGTATAGTTAAAAACTATATAATCAATGGTTCCTACAGTTTCAGTAATATGTGCATGACCATGCAAGTCAGTGCCTAGTGAAAACAGAAAGATTCTGGCTGTGAAACAGAGAATACTTTTTTTTACCAGAAGAATGTGCCCCATCACAGAAAAAAGAAATTAACTAGTGAAAATAAACCCATCAATTAACTCTGAAATTTCAAACATATAAAGCCATTTAGCTTGATATAATACAACAAAAATTGTTAATGACAAAATTATTTGTATTGCCGTTAATTTGAATCTAAAAAAAGAAGTCTTAGTTACACAAGTTCTTAAACAAATATTTAAAGAGTAAGCTGTTCCCTTCTGACCCAAAAATTTAGCCAAAAATACCATGTGCTCTAGAATATGAAGGTCTGAATATGAACATATTACCTTCTTAAAATTACCTTATATTTTTCAGTGATTTTGAAAAATAAAGTACAAAGCTCATATATTTAGCAACAGAATGACTCTCTTAATGATGATTTGTTTATTGATGAGCTTGAAATCTTCCTGGTCAATGAAATGGAATCCTAATTTAGAATTATTTTAGACAAAATAATTTTAAATTTGATCTCTCTGAACTGCAGAGGATATTGACAGTTTTTGGTTACTGGATCTGGTTCCAACAAAACAGTGATGATATGAGCCTTAGTGCAATGTACACTCACTTGCATAGCCATATAGTAAATACTGCTTCTATAAAGTACATTAATACAGAAATTTGAAATGTATTACAAACCCTGTATAAGTGCTTGTTCACTCAGATTTTATGTTAGGAGACTGGAAGGTCTTATAGGCTATTGTACCATGTATACCTCTTTTACCACCCACAAATTACTGCAAAGGTTTTGTGAGTACCTGATAAAATGTCTGTATGTTTCTCCTGCGTTCTCTTTCCAAGTGTCTTCTTGATATAGATGACCATATCTATTTCTCTACCTATCTTGCTACAAATATATCCATCCTCCAGAACCCGAGAAGACTTGGCTCTGTTTTATTCCTGAATGACAGGTCATCAATGTTACTTGCATCATCTCGATTTAATAAGTGAGGTCACATCAAGTACATTATATCCCCCAGGCAGCAAAAATTTAACAGCTCCATAAATGTGTCAAGATGACAAAAACCTCATAAAGTTGATATAAATTTGAGTGACCACTATTCTAGATTTTCCCGCAGGTATCAGTAAAATTACTTTTTTTTCTTCCTTTTCTTTTTATTAACAGCTTCCCAGGTTACCACAAAGAAGAATACTTACATTATAGTACAGTGGATTCCCATTTATTTTAGAAAGCATTTTAAATAAATTGATACCCATATCCTGTAAAACATACTGTTGGCAGCTTTCTTTGTTCTGTTCAGTAGCTGGGGTACAAATTTTAAATAATCAGGGTGATATTTCACAGGGTATGGATAAAAAAGTTATTTATTTAGTTATTGAAAACAAACAATAAATATGTCATAGTTTTCAGAGCTTCAATATTGCCTATTCAGCTCCACCTGTCCCCCAAGGAAAAAAAAGTCAACCAGTAAATGAAAGGAGTATTATAGAAGAATACTCATAAAATTAGAAGTTAGACTTGATTTCCAAAGTCCTTGGTGTTCACAGGAAATGCCTAAGTGTCAGAGACACAAAGCTGGTAACTTTCTACATTTCTGTTGAAGTTCTTGTTGTGAATTTTAAGGATTACTGTTAAAAGAGAAATTGAGCAGCCTGAAATACTGTAGAAAATGAGGTGTCCAAAGACCAGTCTGAGAATATCCTGACTAAAACCAAGAACTAGTATGGTATGCAACACTGTCTTCAGTTCCACACCAAATCACTGACTAAATAAATTACATGGTTGTAGGTACTTATATTTTTTGTCCATGTCTTCTTTTTCTTGAAATGTGCCCCATGTTGTGAAGAATTGTGACTTTAGCAAAAAATTTTACTATTTTTGTTCTCTCAGCATTTTATTTCTAGAATGAAGAAAATTCAGTAACATTATCATAGAATCACAGACTATGCGGAGTGTGAAGGGACCCACAAATATCATCCAGTCAAAGCCCTGGCTTTGCACAGGACAACCCCGAGAATCCCATCACGTTCCTGAGAGCCTTGTCCAAACACCTGTTGAACTCTGGCATGACCACTTCCCTGGGGAACCTGTTCCAGTGCCCAACCACCCTCTGTGTGAAGAGCCTGTCCCTTGCCCGGCTGGTGATGCTGGGCCTGATGCCCCCCAGGACAGGGTTGGCCCTCCTGGCTGCAGGGCACTGCTGACTCACGTTCAACTTGCCATCGATCAGGACCCCCAGGTCCCTGTTTGTGGTGCTGCTCTCCAGCCTCTCATTTCCCAGTCTGTACATCAGGGTTGCCCTGTCCCACGTACAGAAACTGGCACTTGCCCTTGCAATTTTTATTCAAACTTCTATGTTAAATTTCCATCCTCTTCAAAATAAGACTGTATACACTAGATGAAACCCTGACTGCATGGACCAAATCAGGATTCCCTTAGATGTCAGCAGAACTAGGACTTTACCTGTCTGCCATTTTAGTCCAGTTTTAAGTTTTCTTTTGATGTTATTTAATTACTATTTTAAATTTTTAAGATTCTTTTGCTTCTCTAGTCAATAGGATTGACACAATCAACAGAAACTCTAATGTTGCCATTTTGACGGATCAGTGAAAAGAGTCTTGTCACATTAATTACCTATACAAATACTTATTTCCTACAAAGATGTTTTAAATAGAATTTTTTAAAAAAATTACATAAAATTGTAGCTGCTACTGAGTTCCATTAATACAGCTGTTAACTCAGATTGCTCATTATTATTGCTGTTATGTTAGCTATTTTTTGCTGCCAGACAAAACTAAACCAATTTCAACTTATACAGTAGAAGATTTGCTGTTCATAATAAGAACAATATCAAGTTTCTGACAGAAAAATAGTGGATACTTCCCACAGGATTACCTGAGTCTTAAGAAAACTGTTAACAAGAAAGGAATTCAAGTATTTGAATTAATAGCACCCATCTGAACTGCAAAGGTAAAAGGTAAGTTTCTCCTGCACCTGTTTCACACTTGCTCCTGGATTATTTACATTTCTGAGAGCTTCCTATCTTTTTCAAATTAGTGTCTTCCACTGTAGACAAGATCTTCATCTGTCAGCTGCTCATTAGCTAGGTTTTACTGAAAGGGTTGCAGAACCTAACCCATGTTTTTTGCCATTGCAATGAGTTATGATTACAGAGTTACTACAAACCTCCTGAATGGCAGTAATTTCTTTACATTTTTATGGAAAACACGACTGCTTACAATCCTGCAAGTACACCTTCACACAGATACAAAACATTAGGTGTATTAATCTAAATTAGTCTCAGTAACTAAAGTGATTGAAATTATTAAATTCAACTATTATGTGAAACTCACTAAAAATGGACTATATTAGGCTAATTATAGTGATACTTCGCTAAGTTCATACTTAGAGCAAAGGTGCACAAAGCCATGATTTTCCCTCTACAAAACATTATCTAGACTCCAACAAATGCTTTAAGGTCTTTCATTAGCTTCAAAAGGCAATCAACAGGGCAGGAAATAGGATCATCACATAACTCACTAGTGACTTGGGTCCTGACATTGAGGATCAGTCTGAATTAACACTGAGAACTAAATCATGTACCTAGTCATTAACAACTCAAATTATTGGAGAAAAATCCATAACACTAAACTAAATGATAAATAATTATTTCATGCTAGTCATCTAAATAGAAATGATAGGAATAAAGATGTAGAAGAAAGCAGCATTTGATTTTTAAAACTAAGATTCTTAATTCTACCCATCCCAGAAAGCAGATTTTTTAAACTCATCCCTGATGACAGGTAAAATATTTTCTCAATACTGTTCCTCCTGCAGATTTCTTCATTTACCTCCTTGGTTTTAAACCTTTAGCCTTTCAATATCTTTCCAGAGTATGCCCTTATTATGAAATATGTAAGCAATCCCTCTTCAATTACAGTGATACATTTAAAAGAATTGGTGACATTAAATACTCAGAGTTTTAGCATCTAAAGAGATAACAAATGGTAGGGGTATTACAACATGAATGATAATCTCAAGAGATGATTCCAAGTAAGTAGAAGCATAACGTTAAACTTTATACTTAGGTCTCTTAAGCTGACCACTTTAGATGGTGCATGAGCTCAATATTGAAATGTTAAATAACCCAGACACAGCAATAAAATACCAAGTATTTCACATGCAATAGTAATGGACATAATCCAAAAACAGGTTTAAATGTAAGGTTTTCTTTTAAAGGATGGAAAACACTTATTTTCTAGTGTATTCAAGTGTGTTATGAAGATTTTCAATATTTTCTATTGTTTATGTCTTGTTAACTATATTCTGCAGGTGGATAATCAACCTCTCAACCTGTACCCTTGTGACTTTCAGTTGGGGAAACAATATAAATGATTCGTATTCCAATCATAAAAAACTGCTGAACTAGTCTCTCAGCTCAGCTTCTGTAAGAACCTTGAACCCCAAATCCCTGGAATTTACTTCTTCTCTAGTTTCTCATTGGTTGAAAGTAGATCCTGAGCCTTTTATTAAAACTGGTAGTGGGATTGTACACATTTTCTGCATTTCCCTTAGTGACACAACATCAAGAGAAAATACAATACTACAAAAAAGACAAAGTTAAACTTGCATGCAAACCCCCATGTTTATATCAGTGTTTATTTGATAAATAACCTGTTTACATGCAGCATGTGTGCTTTTCAGCACTTCAGAGAGTAGTAGCCTACTTCAGTCTAAAGAAACCTATTCCAATCTAGTTTCACTGACCTGCTGCGAAGACCATGAAGTTCAAGATAATATTGCAGCCCTGCCAGCCAGGCTTTCCTAAGACATATAATAGTTATTCTCTGAAAACAACTTAAAGATAGTAAAGTGAGCCTAAGAGGTACTTTCAGTAGAGTTTCCTGACTTCCAACTCTAAACTTAAATTCAAAATCTATGGAATTTGACCCATATGACCACTCCTCTTATTGCCAAGTTATTACCAGAAGTACATGAATTTTCAAACCATAAAATTAAGGCGAAAATGAATAATTTAGTTTTTATTTATACTAGATGTTTTCCTAAATAATTGTTAGTGTAGTGATGGGGATGTTTAATCACTGTATCACAATAAGTGAAATGAAAAAAAGCAAACAATTTTAAATAGTAAGAAAAAGAAGAAAGCAATTAAAATACAAGGTGGGAGACAATGCCAAAAGAAGCATGTAAAAGACAATTGAACTAATAATAGTATTCTATTTTTAATTCTCCATAGCAATGCATTGAGCTCTTTCATCTGGAAATTTTAGTTCATTCATGAGAAGACATCTCAAAAATAAAGGATTCCTATTTTGCAAGTAAAAAAATACATACAAGAATTTTTAAACCATTCTGATTGGATTTTCATATTTTGTAGGAGGTTTAAAAAATGGGAATAGCAGCTGATGAGCTTTAAGGGTTTTGCATGAGCTGAGAATGTGAAAACTGAAAAACAATTGCATACATTGACTAACAAGAATAAAAGTGATGCAACATTGTTGAGATTGAAATAATAACTGCAGTAAATACATATGAATTTTAAGAAACGAATTAATGAAATATATTAACTTAGTTTCTAGAAGCAAACTTCTCAAGTTGGATGATTCCCAAATTCATTCGCTTTTCTAAACATAATTTTCAGGATCTGAATCCAAAGCTTAATTTCTAAGTTAGACATCTCCATAGCCTGTAACAAACTCACTATTTTTAATCAGGTTCTCTTTTGTTTAAGAATTGAATTTTGCAAGTTAATTTCTGGATTTTGGAGTTAAGTTCCACTCTCATTCGGTTAAACAGTGCAAGACTTACCTACTCTGTTAAGCCTACCAGATGGCCCTTAGCACTTGGCCTGGAATGAGTTACAGTCCATGCTGACCAGCAGGAGCTAGGAGAAAGAAGAAAGAGAACAATACTGTGCAGGGTGAGGGGAAGCTAGGGGTATTGCAGCTGTGATGGAGGGAGAAAGGATGCAGAACTGCAGGCAACCAGAGCTCATTAGGTTTTTTGAAAAGGGAGCAGCTTTTCAGCCACTTAAGTTTCTAAGCTGGCACCCTAATCTTGTTAATAAGCTAGGCAGAATAAAGAGTTTTTTAAAAAGTAAAGCAAAATAAATGCAGACACTATGTGACAGGATAGAGAAGTGAAGCATCCATTTAATTTAAAAGGTATCCACCAGTAATATTAAATCCTAAAACAACTCACTTTACCTACACTGACAATAAGAAAATTCAATTTGCCTAAGCCTTGAACAAATGAATATGCAAAAGGCAAAAAAAATCCCAAATAACTTCCTTGCCATGACTTAAAAGACCCCTAGCTCTGAGTAGGACAGAGAACAATGTCTAACATGGATGCACCAGTCTGACATTTAAAAAAACTGGGCTTTCACAAACTGAATTTCATCCCATATCATTTAACAAAGGGACTAGACTCTCCTGGGTTTAGTTCTTCCTAGTTTCTATTAACTTGAGAGATCAGAGTTTGCAAAATGTACTGTGCATCTTGTTCACTTTTTTTAATAAAAAGAAAACATAATAACAGTAATAATAGCAATAATAGTAGAGCACAATGATAGTGGATGATAATACCAACATCTTTGAAACACAGACAAACAACAAGAAGGAAAAGAAAACAAAAAACAGGTCAGATCAGTGGCTTTCAATTGCAATTTGCAGAGTTGGGCCAATGTAAGAACTACAAATTATTTTGTTCCTATTTTAAGGTCATAAAATCACAGTTTCCCAGTACAAAATACAATAGAGAACTTTCATCTATCTTTGAATTATTTTTCTCTTTCTTTGAGAATACTACAACAGAGTAAGGTCCACATCTTCTGTTACTGAGACAATCTCAACTATGCTTCTTTTCATCTACAAATGCATCATTTAATCCACTGTAATCAATACATTTGATTACATCAATGTTAAACTGATAGGAACTGAATAAAGTGAATGCCATGCCTTATATCAAGGAAAACGTGCAAACACAGTAAGTTTCAAAAATAATTTAGACTGCATTTGCAAAAATAAAACCAACTCAGCATTAGCAGTTATATTTTACAAAAAAAAATTAAAAATCATTTCAACATTACAAAAATTGCATATTTGTTTATATTCCTATTACAGTACTTGAACTAGGAGGACACATGCTACACTACACAGCTGTTACAAAGTTTCCTCTTTAAGTGAACATTTTTGCCTTTTTAGTAGGCAACTAAATGATTACATAACCCAAAGAGATCGACTAATGCTTCCTCTGTAGTTTTTTACTTTCTGCACAATCTAACCCTCAGACTGCAGAGGCCCAAACTACCATGAGACCTAAACAGGAGCTATTTTAGGCCAGTATTTAATTGACTGGAACTCAGAAACTAATTACAGATTTGCATGAAACTTCGCAGAAAAATCAAGCTTTAATGAAAGACTGTTTGCTGGAAAAATAGGGGAAGGCATTTTTTCACTTGAAACAGGGAAAATGAGTTGCTACTCAGAGTGTAAGAGAAAATGGAAGCTTCTACATCTATACGGAGATCAGTTCTGCCCAACAATTGAGACAAATGGTACAGGCAAATATACATTCAACAACTGAAAAAAATTAATTATAATTTACGGAACAAGAAATGTGGCATTCAATGTAGACAAACTTTGTGATCCACAGGAATGCTCTCTTTTCCATTTTAGGTTTCAGGATCAAGCCAAGCCAAGTCAAATTCAGCTCAATTACTTCAGCCTAGAAAACTATTAATTTTGAATTCCAATTATCACACTTGAAGTGTCTCTTTGAATTCATACACATGTATAATGTATATTCGTAGCTCCTAGAATCATAGAATCTATGGATTCTATGGAAGAAACCCACAAGGATCATCGAGTCCAACTCCTGGCCCTGTGCAGGACAATCTCAAGAGCCACACCATGTGCCCGAGAACATTGTCTGAACACTTCTTGAACCCTGTCAGGCTCTCTGAGTGGCCTGTTCCAGTGCCCAAAAACCCTCAATTTTTCTGATATCCATCCTAAACCTCCCCTGACACAACTTCAGGCCATTCCCTGGGGTCCTGTCACTGGTCACTACAGAAACGAGATCAGTGTCTGCCCCTCTGTTCCCCTCACAAGGAAGTTGTAGGCCACAATTTCTCCCCTCAGTCTCCTCTTCTCCAGGCTGAACAGACCGAGTGCCCTCAGTTGCTCCTCACACGGCTTCTCCTCAAGACCCTTCATCATCTGTGTGGCTCTCCCTTAGATGTTCTCTAATAGCTTAATACCCCTCTTATATTGTAGCACCCAAAACTGCACACAGTGCTTGAGGTGAGGCCACATGAGTGCAGAGTGTGACAATCACAACCCTTGACTGAGTAGCAATTCATCTATTTAAATCAGCAAGGACAACTTTCATGGCAATATCTAGATTCTTTACTCAATATACAAAAAGGTAGGATGTTTACTGGAATTTGTTTCCTCCTTCATTTAACAGAATCACAATTTTCACCTACCTTCTGCGACACAAATATCTGTCACTCAGCAGTTCCCAAGTGCAAGTGCTTTACAAAGCATGAATATTATGGGGAGTGCAGGGACCATGTTCAAAACTCACCTGGCATCTTTGTAAACATTAATTTCAGCTATATTTGAATTGGTGGCATGACTGGAAATAATTGATGGGTACATATGTTAGATGTGGGGGGTGTAATAATTATTAGTTCCATGTCTGGATTACTCCAAAAGTTAAGCAAGGAAGTAATCATTTATTAAAAAGTGTAGTACTCTTTTAAGCACTAAGGAAAAAGTTGCAAAGAATTTTAGGCAAGAGGAATTTAAAGCAAAGAAACAAGGAAACAATTTGCGGTAGAGGAAAGGAGCCTTTGGAAATGAACGCTTCTGAAAACAGAAGCACACACAGGAATGGATATTCTCCACTAGAAGTAAAGGACATAAGATGAAGAAGGAAATTAAATGTGTGGCTGATTATAAATATTGACTATTAATTCAAAGTCTTAATAATATATTGAGGGTTTTTTTTTAATTTGTCAGTGACCTATGTTTGCATGTGTTTATTTTTACTATGTATAATTTGTGATAATGACAATCCTGTAAGAAGAAAAGAGCTAGCAGAAAACCTTTAATGCAATTAAAAGATTACCAGTATTGAGTTTAATTTGAAAATCTATGACTAGGGAAATGAATTTAAATGATTGTAAAGTACGGTTAGGACTTTCAGATATGATAATCTCCAATATTTCTTCAATGAACTTTACAAATCAAAGAGAGGTGCTGTCACTTGGTATTTGAAATTAATTAACAGATAGCATTTTTGCTGCTGAAAAATATTCCTGACTTCATTATAAATTTTTTACCATTTCCAGTTTATTTCAGTATATTATAATATATATATTACAGTACCATTTCTTGGAAATATAAGGAAAAATGCAGTAAGGAAGCAAGCTGAAATGGTGTGATAAAGCACCGATTCTGTTCAAAACCAAGAACTGCTACCATTTATTTCATTAGTTTATTATAAATAAAAACACTACAGGGCAGATCATGTATAAACTCTCAGTGGATTTTTCACTCCTACTTGAAAAAAATGGTATTTTCTAGAAATTATATACACATATATTCACACTTATGTGAAGCCTAAAAACAATCAAATTAATTTTTCTAAGATATTATAACTATGTTCTAGAAAAATCAGACAATATTGTAATCAGATATCTCTGTTTAAAATCAAATAGAATCAACATGCCTTGACAATTACCACAGGTAACTTTACTAATATACTGCATTTCTGAACAGTTATCACCTTTTTATTGAGTTTTATGTCAGCAATGTTTGGTATCTAGGTGACCAAGAGAATCTGACAGGCAGTGCTATTATTTGAGTATTCCTAGAAATATCCCATGGATCCCATTGTATTGGGTCTGGCTGAGCTGGAGTTTTTCCACTGCAGCCCTCACAGTGCTGCACTTTACATTGGTGGCTGGAAAGGTGTTGATAACACCCCAGGGTTTGGCTGCTGCTGAGCAGTGCTGGCACAGCATCAGCACTCTCTCCACACTCCCCCCTTCAAGGGGCTGGGGTGAGCAAGATCCTGGGAGGGGACACAACCAGGCCAGCTTATCCAAATTAACCAAAGGGGTATTCCATTGCATATGACACCAGCTCAGATATAAAAGCTAAGGGAGAGAAGAGGAAGTGGGGGAATTCTTTATTTGCAATGTCTGCCTTTTGGAGCAACCGCTCCACATGCTGAAGCCCTGCTTCCCAGGAAGTGTCTGAACATTGCTCGTTGATGCGAAGTAGAGAATAAAACCTTTTTCTTTTTTCGAATTGTTTGTGCACACACAACCTTTCTCTTTTGCTTTAGTAAGCTGCCTTTTCTCAACTTATGGGTTCTTTCCCATCTTATTTTCTCTCTCTAGGTCAGCTGAGAAGGGGTGGTGACAGAGCAGCTTGGTGGGCACCAGGAGTCCAGACAAGGGCAACCCACAACACCCATTCACATTTTCATCAAAATGCACTGACAGCGGTCTACAAGTGGTCACACTAAAACCCATTTCAAACAGCAGGATGTGACTGGCACCTGTGACAGAAAACAGCATAGGGAAAAACATTTAAGAAGTCAGTCTCCTCTTCCCCTTCCCTGATCAGAAAACAGTCAGAATGTCTGCAAAGAAAATTCCCCAGTGAAAGTACTGCTTTCAAGTTACATTACTTACGAAAAATGGGATCTCCTTTTCCACTGTAATTGATAGTCAGTTTCCCATGTTATAATTTGTTCAAATTCTTTGAGACAACCCATGCATTAAGGGCATAATAAGTCTTCTAAAGCATGAAAAAAGCCAGCTTCTCATTAATATCTCCATAGTGTGCATGTTTTGTTGTACAGCTAACAGCTTTCTTTAAACAAGAAAAAAAACTTTCACGTTTTCAGAAAAAAGGTAGAAAATTCAGGAAAACAGTCCATCACAAAGACTAAGGAAAACTGGCAATTCTTCTAACTAGCTCATCCATCTAGTATGTGGTGTTTCCTCTTACTATTTATCACAAGCCTCCTCTTATCAAAATTACAAATCATCTTCTAGCAGTTTTGTAACAATAAATTCTAAAAGTGCTTTTACGAATTTTAATTAATCTTCAGCATAAATAATCCAAGGCAGGCAGGTATTATTCTTAATTTACAAATGAGAGAAGCAGCATATAGAGAAGTGACCTTGCACAAGTTTGTACAGAAAAAAGTCTGAACAGAAGCCAAGTTTACACGTCAGGGGTTTCTTTCAAAGTCTAGCAGACATACTTCATTTTTTCACTTCTTTCTTATGTTTTCCAAACTCACCAACTGCTTGTGATAACTTGTTTCTCTATCAATTTTGGGCAAGCAGACACAGATCTTACTAGTCCATATGCAGCAAAATTTGTTCAGGTTGCATTTCCGTGTCTTCCCTCTAAAGACGTAAATATTTATTTTCCTAATCACTTCTTCAGATTCCCTGAGCTTGTGCATTAAGCAAAATATCAGATTGTACTCTCTGCTAACTAATGAAGCTGTTTTCCTGAGCTGGGATTTACTCATGCAACCTGTGGGTGCATGTTGCTTTCTGAACAATTTTCAGGAATTGATCCAATATGCCTGGTGTGTTATCTTGCTGACACAAGGTAAGTCTAGATTTTTCAATTCAGCAATGGAAGGATCATAGTCGTGTCAGTAGCTTTTGAGCTAGTTTAGAGAGAAGAATATATTTCCTCCTCTAGTATATAATGGGCTGTTGGGCACTTACTGTTTCAGTAGTCAGTACACTCTTCAAAATTGCATTCTGTGTAGTGCCAATCACTCACCTTGCTTTCTGTCTCCTTCATGTTTTCACACATGCCCGTTTCTGAAAAACAGATAAAATAATGTGCTAGGAGAATAAATAGGGAATATATTATTTCTCCACAAATTCCATCAAATTCTGAGATATATTTCAGTTACACTAGTCCTGAAGTTGCATTCATGAACATTCTGTTATCCAATTTGTAAAACCCTTTTCTTCTATCAGCTCTAGAGCCAAGTGGTCATTTTTCAAAAACTTAGTTTCCTGCTTTATGTCTATGAAGAAGCCACATTTTTTCAGGTAGCATCAGGAAATTAATCATCAAAGAGACATCAGGACCACCTTCAAATCCACAAGACCAGTTGGTGAAGTGAGGTGAAGAGAAAAAACAAATAGGAAAGAAGGGGGAAAAAAAAAGGAGAGAGAAAAAATGATGTTTGACGCGCTTTCTGAGCATCAAGATGATATTTATTTCAGAAAGAGTATCTCTGAAACTTTCCTCCTTTCTTGCATAGAAAAGTCACTTCTCCATTTCCACCACCACCTTCTCACAGCAGGTAAACCAGGAACAAACAGTCCCTAAAGAGAGCACGATGAGATGCAGCGCTCCAGAACTGAATGATTGTTATAATCCTGTGTTTAGTCAAGGTCTGTCTCAGAGGCTATAAAATCATTCCAACATGCTGGAACAACCCTCTTACACAAAGGATAAAAAACCAGCCAAATAAACAAAAAAGCCATGAACAAACAAATAAAAAAACCACCACCACCACCACATAAGCCAACCCTAATTGATAATGCATGAATCTCACTGCTGTTATGTAGAGTAACTCACATATTTCCAATATGCCACAAGATCACAAGTGTTTGTCTGTAGCTGGGGACATTACTGCATTGTCTGCTCTAACAATGTGCTGTTTAGCAACAATTGTCACTTGAGCCACCTGGGAGGCATCACAGTGGACCATCTTCCCCAGGTTCAGAACTCATGTCTGGAGATGTATGCATGTACATAGGCAGTGCTTTAATCTAAGTTTTTTATTATCAAGCTGGGTTTTTCCTTGCCTTTGTAAAAGCCAAGTAGTGCTGATTTTGGTTTCGTGTTTTACTAGAAATGAAATCCTCTTTTAAAAGGCCACTCTTTGTGAACAAGGTAGTTATGCAATAAAAATGTTACATAGCTAGCCCAAGATGAAATGGTAATAAAGTGTGTAAATTGAAACTATTTAGCTAATTTGTTGGCAAGGGAATCACTCATATTCTCAGTTGTGAGATCAAGGCAAACTTCTGTTGAAATTAAAATAAGCCATGCTTTGATATTGGAAATAGTGTCAGAAAAATAAACCAAACAAACTTATGTCCCCCAATCTGAAAGTTTCTTAAGCACCTTCCAAAATGGGGAGCATATATAACTTATCAAAAACTTTATGATGACACAGATTTGCAAGCACATTTGGTTAAATCAGTCTAAAATTTTAAAAAATAAAATAAATACAATATTTTTATTACTTGTGTCAGAGTATCTTGTATTGTATTCTAAAACGTACTGCAACTGATAGTTTTCATGTCAATTCTCTAATTAATTTCCTCAAGCATACAGATAAAATACATTCTTGGTATAATAGCTTACTGGTACTAGTCTATAACCAAATTCTAATTTTGAGATGCCATCAGCAATAGAGAGAAGGTGAAAGCAGACTGCTGAAGGCCATAAATAATCTGTGGGCCTACCTGCACAAGGCATTTTGTCATTCTGCTCAGACCACAGAAGTCTGCAACATGTGTTGGTTGTCATTCAAAGTGACCTCCATCCCTGCACTATGTTATTCACCACTCAAGTAAAAATTAGATGCTCCATTCCCATCTTCATGTCATAACTACTGCCTATGAATATTATACCTACTTGAAAAATTTCATTGATTCCCAGAGAAAAAGCATGGACATTAACATTCTTGTCAAAGAGATTATTGGATTTTCAATCTACTAAATACAAAAAGTAATCTCAAGCAGATTGGTTTTGCCTCAGGTATGTATTCTGGTCATGGAGGTAATTTTTTTTTATGCTTTGCATTTGATTACTGCAATATATCTTAGAATATACAGCAAAAAGAAAAAAAGAAGTTTAAAGTTGCTCAAACATCCAGTAACACACCATATACATATAAATATCACTTCTGAGCGTTCAGGATTTACTTCACATTTTAAGACGCTCAAGTGAACTAAGATTATGTTTTCACTGTAGGCAGTAGCATAACTACAATCTTTGCAGACATACCCAAGCTAGTCTAAAATTATCTGACTCCAGTACTGCTACCATTGTTGCCATAGCAGCCTAGAGCTCAGTATTTATTGTCAATGCCTCGACATAGTTTTGCAACCACAGGGAGCCTCATGAACGTAAACTTTATGTAAGCCAAGTATTTTGAACACAGGTTTGACTGTGTCACATATTTAATAAAATATTGTAATTTCTAAATAATTTAGGATCATTCCTAACTGAATTTGTCTAGATTCAGTGCTCACAGTGACATGGCCTACTGAATAATTTTCTAAAGTATTCTGAATACCAGAAGTTCACTATTTTATTCTGTTTTCATTTAAAAAAAATAATTAGTCCCTACTGCCATTTTGATCCTTTTCCAGACTGTTACTATAAAAGATGACTAAGCCATAGTTTGTAGTCTAAATGTACTCCTCCACACACAGAAAGCTTTACTGATTTAAGCACAAGTAAATGTAGTAGAGCAGAGCTACATTAATTCCAATTATAAATAAATAGATGAGTCTATGAATAGTAGACCAAGAGAGTAGAACTGTTTGATTTTTTTTAGTTATTTTCATTTCCCAGTTTCTAAGAGTCAATACTCGTGGGATAACTTGGTTTGCCTTGCCTAGAAAATTTAAGTACCTTACCAGTAACCAATACTGCATTATAAGAAGTCTCCAGTTCCATAGGCCCTTGGTAGAAACAGAGTATTTATTTTTTTGTATCATTCCACATGAGGAAGCTCCAACACAACCTTTCTGAATAAAGACAGTTGAGATAAAATAAGTAAAGGAGTTTTCTTTTTCCTTAAATAGTTTTAGTAGTATGAAATCAGGAATACATAAACAGAATTTTAAATATTTCCTGATGATTTCAGGAAATAATGCTGCCATTTCAGCTTAAAAAGGCCAGGTTGGTGTAAAACACTGCAGATGATTTTCAGTAAGCAGTGATAGATGAATTTCTGATAACGCAATTAAAAGGTGATGCCTTAAGTAATAACTGCTCTTTCTTCTTCCCTTAATCCTGCAAATGTTGCTATTGCACAGCTAACTTGTTAGCAGTAAAGCTTTAAAATTTTTGAATCATATGGAGGGAATAATAAATGTAAAAGGGTAAGAAAACTACATCTACCACATCTCAGAATGCATTCTGGAATCTCAAACAGATCTAGCAAGACATTTGGAAACCTGAAATTATCTGAAAGATTCACAGGTCCTTGAAGAATAATTGCACACATTGTAGGAAGGAATCCCCAAAGAATCTTCTAACTTGCACCTACATTTCTCTATGCAGATCTATTTCCTATGAATTTTAGTCTGAGAAACAGTCATTTTCCCCTGAAAAGAAACAGCATTTTGATTTTTCATTTAGCAGTAGAGATCTTCACACAAAGGTACCATCCTTCACGTGGCAAGTGAAATACCTAGTGGAATTGCAGACAAAAATTGATGTGGAGAAGAAAAAAATAGAGATAGTCCTTCTATTTGAAGCGTTTCCTCCTCTATTACAGAACGAAAAACTGGAATATGGCAAAGTCCAAGATAACCTACAAGGCAAAAGGTTTTCCCTGTGCCCTCTGTATTCTAGCTGAACTAGAAGTTTAAGCAGTGACACAAACACATCAGATACATTTATTACTCAAATATAAAGAGTGGCTTCTTTTCCCGTTTATAAAATTTGTTTTTAAAGTTTTAGGTTACATTAAATAAGTTTCATTGATATGATATGAAATACTTACGTTATCAGTCTTTCATTTCCTGTTTTCCTGAGGGTAGGGTATCTTCTGTCACGTGCAGCAATAATCATTCATTTCTCTCAGGTATTCTATCAAATATTCATTCATTCCTATGGCTTTATCATGGTATTAATCATCTGACATCCTTTGCTTTGTATTAAAAGAGTTCCCTAAAAACTTTTTATTGTTTTCTTTCCCTAGTCATTGTATTATGAAGATATATTTTAATAAATTCCAGTTTGATTCAGGTAACAGTATAATGTCTCATGATTTTTATTTGTGACTATTATTAATGATATAGCTAATTAATACAATGAGGATAATTAATGTTGATAAC
The DNA here is from genome assembly GCA_013400975.1 of Atrichornis clamosus. Classification (NCBI taxonomy): domain Eukaryota; kingdom Metazoa; phylum Chordata; class Aves; order Passeriformes; family Menuridae; genus Atrichornis; species Atrichornis clamosus. Next base: position 126,328 of record WBMZ01011892.1, read on the forward strand.
CATGACTGATTATTGAACTAGACAAAACACCTAATGCAACATACAACCGATATTAAGCATGTATTTGGGTATTTCCTTTAGAGTTTCTACTGAACACTTGACTTATGTCTTAAAGAGCACTTTTATACAACTAATACCATAAATAAGTTGACCATGTTGAACCAATTAGAAAAAGAAATAAAAAATGAGCACAATCATTTTTCTCAGACTAGATTTTGGTTTACTTCTAACTCTGTGTTACTCCCTTCCCAGGAAGAAGGAAATTCCAGGCTTTCAATCAACCAGAAATGCATTCCTTTTATTGCATACAGCACAATCCTTTTTCTTTCTGTCAAAGAGCAGCACCAAATCTTCCTTACTTGACAAATATTTTCCTTTAAGGCAAAAAGAAGCACTAAGACATAGATATGCACCTCTTTTCTATGTGGCATCAATGATTTTTTTGTGGATACTTTCTTACAATTTATTTTCAATGCAGATAAGACATGAGAGTCTGATTCAGATAGATTTTTTTCCTTTTTTTGAATAAAACATAGCAAAGCCAGTAAGTATTGCTATAACATATACAGTGGTCATGGTACTGCAATATACTCCAGGAACCTATAGCAGTTATGATCTTGGGTGGTTTGCCCTTTATATCAGTGTAACTCTCTTTTGGTGAGGATGAAATGAAATAGTCAGAAAGACTGAACAAAGATGCTCAACTTCCTGACTTCTTTCCAAGGATGATGGCATCCTCCATATCTTTCTTTAAATTATGCTTGCTATTTGCAGTATGACTGTATACTTTCTACGTACTTTGAGAACAAAAAAATGCCCATTATTATTTCACATTATATTTTTTTTTAAACAGGTATATCAGCAAAGCTAGAAAGGAGACAGGGTTCTAATACAGTCATGAGTATAAGGTAGCTGGGCTGTCTGTCAAGCATAAAGTTTTGGGTAATTACAGGGATAGGATTTAGTGCCTTTCATGGCCTTATCATGTTCTGTCTTCTGAATATCCACCTGTGCTTAAACATGCAGGAACACCTGGACTATTGACATTTTGATCTGTGCATCAAAAAGCAGCAGGTGTGTGGGGGCTCCAATAGCGAGGATAAGCCAGGAGCCAAGGACCACCAATGCACAGAGCGAGCCCTCATAAACAAGATCACAGTCCCACTGTATTCAAACAGGCTGAAATTGAGTATCTGTTCAGAAAGTTCAGCCACAAACAGCAGGAGATGGACAAACCCAGGACTGAAGACAAAACAACCTACAATGTAGTCTACAGTTCCTTCAGGAAAATCAGCCAGCCAGCTGAGACAGTTCTAACATAGCTCAAACAAGATCTCCACGCTCAGGAGATAAATGGAACTCCTACAGGATGTGTAGGTGGATGCCTCAGTTGAAGCTGGTCAAGAGGGTTAAGATTTAGTAGCATACTCAAGGGCCTGACACAATGCCAGTGTCACACTGGTAATATCATTGACCAACATTTCAAGACGCTTAATTTGCATTTCCATACATTAATTTGTATGATAGGAGTAACTCTGACGTGGAGTTTAAGTTGAAAAAAGTGTCTTATGTTCGAGGTTATGGGACCAGCAATAATATGAAAAAAATTTGTGAAGAGCCCTTCTTTGGTAAGAGTTTTATTTTTGTGGAAGCAGATATCTAAAATTGCATCCATAAAAGAGAGTTTTAGTGATTTGTCCAGTTCTAATGCAGTTCCTCCAGTGAAGAGTCAGCCCAACAACACAGACTGTGTAGCATCTCACTAGTCTAATGCCTGTGACATCAAAAGTCTGTGAGATTTAAACTAGTATAATACAGGATTCTACGTTCCATGTCAGCCTGAGAACTTGAACAGTATATTAGCACAGTAAATATGAGAGGATATAAGCACTGCTGCTGGTGTGTTGCTTAGCTGACCAGAATTACTGCTTCTTGCATCTGGTAATTTTATATATAGAATTGAGGTTTTTAATATATTCTTAGACAACATTCTGCACCCATCAGAAACAGGATTTCTCTTCTGAGGCCCAAGGACCTGATGAGATTAACACGAGTCTAGGTGCCTATTACAAGTATTTAACTTCCTGCTTAGAGCCTGAGCAGTAACTGCGTTTTGCCTTTTAGTCTATCTTACTAATTTAGGATTCATTTGCAGATTTCTAAAAAGAAAAAATACTGGTTGAAATTGTCACTTAAGGCTTTTGGTGTTTTATTTTTGGGGGGTTTTTTCTCTAATATACTTTTGTTTTCAAGTAGAGGAAAGCAATTGTAGATTTCTTGTAGAATTGTAGATCTCTGCAAAAACTCAGTGCTAACCAATTACAGGATCTAGTAAGGCAGTTTTCAGGAGGTTTCAGCTCAATTGAAGTTGCTGTCTGAGTGGCAGCTGACATGAAAATAAGGTATTCTGTCATCTGATTATCTTGCCTTGAGCTCAGAAGGGTACCAACTGTTAAAAGCTTTCTGTGAAGAGGGGGATATTTACCATGTGCTTTCGTGATAAAGATTAGTAACAATCCTTCTGTAGATCAAACAACCATATAAAATAATATTTGCAATTATTTCTACAGCAGAGGTTTTGTAGCCCTCTTTACCCTTCTTCACACTTACTAAGGAGACAGGCAAGAACTCAAGTAGTGGATTTTAAGACTGCCTTCAAATTATCTCAGATGTTGACCAATATTCATCCACATGAAAGATTCTGTTCAGTTCCCTCTCCATTTAAAACACACACTGTGTTCTGCTCTGCTAGTTCCCAGGTTCCAGCCACTTTCTTTCCTGGCTTAACACCGGCAGCATCTCTGGCTGATTAAGGAAATAGATGTTAATATTAAATGTTTGGGACAAACATTAGGATCCCCTGAGAGTCATAGTGGAGTCTGAATGGAAGGCAGAACATTCTGCTTCAAGTAAGAACATGTATTTATTTTTCTTCTGCCTCACAAACTCCAGCCTAATTAAACTGATGCATAAACACAGTACAAGCTAAAGGTGGAGATCCTTACTTTATCTGAACTTTTTAGTGGGCAATATTCTCCAAGAAAAATTACCTCAGACAAAACGTAAAGGCTTAATTTTTACTAGGATCAGACTAGAGGAGAGAAGGAAACAGCAGAATAAGAGATTTTGCTGTCTGAGAAGATGGACTTGTACCTGCAGAATAAAAATAGGCTGAGTACTGCGCAGACAGCTCAGACATGCCAGTTTGATCAGCGTGATGCACCCTACACCACTCAGAAGAACAGCAGGGGACTCATGAATTTTCACTTCCTTCCCAAAGTGTCCATCTCAGCCGGACTATTAAGTCTATCTTAACCATAATCTCACCGCTAACTATCCACCCACTCACCACCGCCTACAAGTTCACATGTGAGATGCTCAGGGATGAAATCTAACACTGCACTTTGCAAGCAGAAGTGCTTCTGTCAGCTTACATTTACATTTCCAACATAGGGCATTTCTGAGTGTTTTTCTAGATGTGTGGTAACAGAAAATGAATATATGGTGAGAAAAAAATAAGGCTCTAAATATTCTATACATCTTTAAATCATACAGCAACTCAAGGTTCTAACTTACACTTAGAGTACCATGTATTATTTAAACACTTCAAAAGTAGTCACCTCAATGTACATGTCTGTATTTCACATTCTGAAAGTATTGTTTACACATTCTGTATTTAAGTGTTGATTTCATGGAGCACATCTCTGAAGCGGTTTCTTCCTGAGCACCTGGAATTAATAGATTACAGTGTCAGTGAGATCTCATGTAAGTTTTATTATGTTCTTGGAGAAGTAAAATCTAATTTTGACAAAAAGTCCAATCTCAGATCCATGTAATACATCTACCTAGCTGTCTGGGAGAGACCAGAACTGCATATGACACCTCCACATATAAAAATTTACATTAAGGATGCTAAACAGAGCACTCAAATCACAAATGGAAATCTCCTCTCACTCCATCAAACTCACTAGTTTCCGCTCCTCTGTCCAACCTGCTCTTTTTTTTTTTCCATTTTCCCATTCTTCGTTCCTTTTTTTCTGCTCCAACTTTTACTCCTTTCTGACCCAGCTTTTGTCACCCTAGGCTTCCAAAGGCACAGCCTACTCCTTTTTCTCTAGCTGAAACTCATCCGAGGCATTTGATTTTTCTCTTGCCTCAGTTATCAGCAGAGGAGAAACAAACTTCTGTCCTCCTTCTACCTGCACTCCTGTCCAGCTCCTCGGTGGTAACAGAACATTGTCTTGTCTGCAGTGGGAGCTGCAAGAGAACTAAGAGCAGTCACTCCCTGCCACTAATAGAATACCTCAAAGCTTGTAGCTTCTAGGCAAAACACATAGAATTTTTTGGCTTAGACACATTTGAGTAGATTCCACACAAGTCAAAAGTATCTTATTCACAGAAATAATTTCACTGTCAGGTTTGAAATTCTCACTTCAAATCCACAGATTCTAAAGTTATATTGCATAGAACAACAACAACAACAACAACAACAATAATAATAATAAAAGAAAATAATAAAGGAAATAATCCAGTAATAAAAAATGTGTTTTGCATACAAAATATGAAATAATAAAGACAGTTTCAGATTTTTTTCCTTACTATTGCAAAATAAGATAATTGCAACATGGCCTTGCAAAGATGAGCCACAGGGGGTTACATTTTTGTAAAATGGTTAAACTTTAGGGCAGCTGCATGACATGGAAGCCATCAACACAAATGTTTGGCATTTGTTAAAGTTACAATAGACGAAAATCCCACAGTGCCTTAACAGGAAATTAATGTTGATGGAGAATCACAGAGCTCACCCTTCCAGTAACAGAGATGGCTTTTATTCCTTGTAATCATTCCTAATTTACTTTACAGCTTTGGGAAATAATTATGCATGACTTTCTGTCATCTTGGCTGCTGCTCATCAGTAAGTGGCAAAAGATCACACAGAGTTTCTATTTGTAACTATGACTTCACCTGTCACAGTGAGAAGCTACTAATCATATGAGGGCCCTCATTCTCATGAATTGTATATAAAAAATTATCCTTAAATTAATTAAAATACTTAATTAATAT